>JBBMOE010000001.1:10024067-10200965 GCA_037975065.1 Chaetodon trifasciatus | reverse complement strand
ATATATATATATATATATATATATATATATATATATATTTATATTTATATTTATATTTATATTTATGTAGTGCAATGGAGGCTGAGAGCTGCAGGAAAACTGTAAAATCTAGTTCAATATCAAGCAACTTCCTTTTTGGGCCAGCAGGTGGTGCAGTCGTACAGCCCTAGTCGCCTGTTTAACATGTACAAAGTATGTTAAAGATTAAATTTAACATCTCAGATAACTCTAACATCCTTTCTTAAACCTCTTCTCTGAGCTGTTGTCTGGATTTTCCCTTCAGCCCGGTCATCTTTGTGGCTATTTTGGCCTCCAGCTCTGACCGTCACCGAATGATCTTGACAGAAAATTTTGTTATTTATGCCCTATATTTTTCCTTTCTCCAAAGACCAGTCTGTAATCTCCTGCCAACAAATAAACAAAGTCCTTCTGTGTTTCCTCAGGGAGCACCCGATTGGAGACAAGAGTTTTCAGTGCTACATCCGCCAGCAGTCTGAGAGCTCCACCTACTCCATCTAGCCATGGCCCTGTGTACTGTTTCTATGATGCCCAGAACCAGCATATTTTTCTTTACTGCACAGAAATCCATCTTAAAAATGCTCTGTGTCTAGTATTGAGTTCCAAATCTTTATTTTTCCTTAAAACAAGATTTAAAAAAGTCATTACGGTGAGTCACTTATTTCACCTAACTGGCTTATTTGTTCAGTTTTAAGGAAAATAAGAGTCAATACCAGACTGGATGAGCTGTGTGGATGGACTTTTTTTTTTTTTTTTTTTGCAGTGTCTCAAGGTGCATCACTCCAAATTTTGGAGAACAGACCTCAGATCAGCAAGAAAAAAAGAGGAACAATTGTGGAGGAAAGGAGGGATACGAATGAAGAGATAATCATACCATGCATCTATTTGGGTCTCCTTTCTGTGACGAGACGAGAGAACAAACGTTTTCACTGGACAGTTTTGACAGTGACCAACACGCACTTTAATCGCCTCCAAATCTGTGGATGAACAAGCCTCGCAGCACACTTTCAAAAAGCTTATTTTATCTGTTTGATTTGTATTTGGTTATTTTAATGGTTGTTGAAATGATCCGTTGTATTTCTCTTTGGAAGGAAGGAAGGACTGTAATTCCCCCCCCCTTTGGGTGGTATTGTCCCTGCTCTTTTATTTTAGTTTCATCCCCAACCTCCTCAGGAAGGCTGTGAAGGTCGAGGACACACAAGAAGGAATTGTCGGGACCAAGCGCAGTCAAGAGCAGCTTGATGTTAGCTATTAGAAATCACTCCACGGACAATTTTATCCCTCATTTTTAATCCTTATCATCAACGTGCTAATAGGTGTATAGGCTCAAGATTTCCCGTTTGGTTTGAAGCCTTGTTCTGTTGTGGTTGGCATCATGCCCTTGTGTAACCAGTACTTTGGTTGAAGGAATAGCTTGTTTTTGCAGAGTTTCTCTTGTTTTTTATTCAGCTTACACTGAGTCAGACAAACTCTGTGGATTCCACTTTTGTTTCTTGGTATGCTGTTTGAATGTATGTTCAACAGCTTGCTCAGTATAGCTGAGTTAGTGGATGTCAGGTGGCAGCTTCTCTTTTAAAAACACAACAAAATACACTGGACTGACTCATCAGTTCAACTCCATCTTAATCTTCATCTATGAGCAAAGAAATTAGATTATGTATATGTATATATTAGTGTAAAAATGTGCGGTGGGGTCCATGTTGATTCCCACAATCTGTGAATTGGGAATTTGTGCTTGAGCACAAATTTATTCAGTACAGTGCATTCTCTAACTGCAATATAAACCAATACACATTCATTGCCACTTTATTAGGTACACCTGTACAGTTTATTGCTATTGAATACAATAGCTCTGCTGTGATTTCTACCTTTAGGAAGTTTCTAATATTCAGTTCTTAATGATGTGTAAATCCAGTTTTATGTTTGTAGCCGAGGTCATGCTTAAAGGTGTACTGGACTACATTATAATGAGAAGTGTTCTACATGTTTTGTTCTAGAAATTTACATAAATGAGAGGAGCAGAGCATTATAAATACATCTGAATATAATGCAGTCCAGTAGAACACTGTCATTATGGCCTCAATGCTAAACATATAAAGACTTCTCTATGAACTAAACATTATAAGAGTCATAAAGGTGGACTTATGGCAGAACGGTTGCAGGATTGTACAAGTGTACCTATTAAAGTGACCACTGACTGTGTATAGAACAGTGTGCATACAGAATTAATGAACACTTTTGTAATTAAGTATCACAAATGATTTGTCACATGCAGAGCCTAGAGTTATAAGGGCCCCTGTAGGTCTGGGGCCCTTGCCCAGTTAATAGTCCAACCATGGGTGACATGCACACACATCCATGGTGGATAAGTATCAGTAATTCCAGATAAGTAGCTTTAACCATAACATAGCTGTTGCAGGTTCACATACAACAGTGTATTTTTCTGTTTTTCAGAGGTGCTGATGCTTGTTTGTGACATCCAGTAATTGACTTTAAATATATGTTGAAGACGACTGAACATACTCTCAAACTGCATACAGACACAATAAAGAAAAAAAGTAAAAGAAAAAAAAGCATAGATTTTGTTTTACTCTGTGTAACCAAAAAAGATGTTAAAGCCAAACTACCCCTTCAGCTATCACAAAGCAGAAACTACGTGTTACCACAGCTCATTAATAAGGATGGTTTTTAGCTTAACTTCTAATTAATCAATATACTAACATTTTAACCAGTCTTGTCTCAAGTTATGATTGTGAAATGGATAGTGTGTTACTGGTTGTGTTGCCCTGTTGGCTGCCTAATAATGTAGTTCTTCTGTTTTGTGAGTTTAGCTCTGTCTTACGTTGGTAAAGCTGCACCCTGTAGTTTCAAACCTATTTGTGTGCATTCCTCTGAGAAACTGCCTGCTGTGAATCTTACGTCAGCACCCCAGAATCTGTTGAAGGTACAGGATTTATTGTTGTTAACCAGTTGTGTTTTTCTATGCTACCCAAAGGCGACCACTCTCATGAGCATTCATATTCATCAGCACCCACTCTCGCCAAACCAGTGCATGTGAAGTATAGTTGCAGTCACAGCAGTGGTAGCCTCCGCAGTCACTTCTGTGCGATCAGGTGATCACAAACCACGACAAGATTTTTGTGTTTTGCAAATACCGGGTTATGTAGCCTCGCGATCACAGGATCCCGAACAGTGCCAGTCATCACTTTTATAAAATTCTCTTTTTGAAAAACAAACAAAAAAAAAATCATTGTTTAGATATGTTTTTTTTTTATATCTCAAAACCTGTACTGTTTTAAAAACAGACGAGCAACTATTCCGATGACATCTTTTTTCTTTGTCGAATATGTTGATCTGCGAACTAGAAGGAAGGTTCTCAACAATTTGACTCTGTTTTCTATCTTTGTCTTGTCATACAGAATCTCGCTGTGTATCTGAATTGAATGACTGAGGTGTGCGTGTTTTGTGTGTGTTTGTGAGTGTGCATTTGTCAGGCTGTGCACGAGTGACTGACATAACGGGTTGTATTGCCAATTGAATTAACCCAGTGTTACAGGTCAGGAAAGGCAGAGTCCCCCTTGTTAAAAAAGAGAAAGTCACTGCCTGTAATTATCTGATCGAGTGTCTCTCCTCTTTCCTCTTGTATAGAACCACTGTTCCATTTCAAGGAACCTTTGCCAATTTATTCACCCCAAACATTTTACGTACGTAACTGAGTAACGACATTGATGAAGCATTAAGAGAGCATTAACCTCTGAACTTTGGTGAGTGTTTGTTTCCACCAGTTACTAACTCTGCTCAGGTTGATCAAACTCAGCAGTTTTTTTGCCAAGACCGAGGAGACTCGGACCGAATTATAAACCACCAAACAGCTCTCTCTCATCCCTAACTTGGGAATCATATTTATTATCATTTTCACCAAAACCTTCCCAGAAACATCAGCTGAGTGAGTTGGTGGGGAAATGGCAGTTACGGTAATGACACCTCCTCCAGCCCAAAGACCACAAAGGAATGACTTATGCAATAATGGTGTTTCAGCATGCAATAATATTAACAACCCCTCAGTAAGCCCATCAAATTATCTCAAATTAACAGTGCACATTTGTTGACCTTTTGCAGTAAAATAAATGCCTCTTCAGATAAACACATATTATAAAGGGAGAACAGTGTATTTTGTACAAATATTTTAAAAGTATTAAAATAAGCCTGTTATATGTGTACATAAAACAACTGAATGAATGGTGAAAATGTGATGTGTTTTTTTTCTCCTGAATAACTAAATGAAACCAATATTAATGCCACTGCTGGTGTTTGTGTGATTTGTTAATCTGTTTAGTGTCTGCCTCTAAACTACATTGTGCAGACTCACGTCAAGAGCTTCATTTTGTTTCGGTTAGGAAAGACATTTTGTTAAAATCATGGAAGATGTTTTGATGTTTTTGTGTACTGCTTTAAAAAGCTCTACAATCGGTTTCAGAGAAATGCCTTTTAAATGATGTCAAGCTTTTTTCCAGTGTGGTCCATCGTTTTCTCATTTGTCTACAATTATGTACGGTGAATCATCAGATTTTTGCCAGGACAAGTTAAAATGGATGTCTTTTTGAATCAAACCCCCAAAACCTGTTTGCAATTGTCTATTGTCTACAAATCTGTATCTGCCTTGCATTTACTGTATGTCATATGTCATGCATATGCCATTTGTGTGCATGGTGACGGTAAAAGATCCCAATTATCCCAGTCTGGAACAGCAGATGTGGAGAAATGTTGATGAGAAATTGTACGCCAGTGCATTAATTTCATTATGTTATTATATCATTCAAGCACACGTTAACATGATGCCAGGTTTTTGTCCCAAAAAACATTTTTGAGAGTAACAAATGAAGCAATTATCGGTACATAATACAATAGTAGTGCTGAACCCACTGCCTGTACAGCAGTTTTTGTTTTTTTTGTTTTTTTTTATCTTATTGTTGAGTGAAAAGAGAACAATTTCAGGTTCAAGAGATTTTTTTCACAGCTTCAAATATAAACTGAATTTAAGCGTACAGATATTTATAATTCTGCAGTAAAAAATACAACAGTATTAGCATGAAAATATACCAAAAGTAAAAAGACTCATTTTGCAGAATAGTTTGGATTAAAATTACCGATGCATGAACATGTACATCAGTTTAATATTGCAGCTGGTAAATGCGGAGCTAATTTAATACATACATAACTTATGTTTAGAATATTGATGTATTTGTTGATTACAGTTTGTTATCAAATAAATGTAGTGGAGTATAAAGTATAATATTTACATCTGAATTGTAGTGGACTGTAAGTAGAAAGCCGCAGAAAATAGGAACATTTAAATACATATGCAGGCTATAATACATAAATGTGTATTTTTGTAGTGACTCTGAAACACAAGTAACGTTAAATTTGACAAGCGAAGAAGAAAGGTTGTCAGTCGCCTAGCAACAGCGCATTATCCTGACTTTTGAACGTCAGTTGGACTTTTAAAATATGACATATCATCATATAACGTTACTTTTTCCACCCGCTTTATGTAGCTTTATGAGTTTAGGACGCTCTTACATATTTTGACTTGTAGACAGCGTGCTTGGTCAAGCTTTGTGAAACTATTTTCTGCATGAACCACTGAGAGCGGTGACATGTTGGCATGTAAGTAAACAATGGCAGTGCGCGCGGCTGTGCTAGCAGCGCTCCCTAGCTGCTCTCCCGGCGGACCCCGCCACTCCCCCTCTCTCCACGAAAACACTTTCGGGAAGAATAAAGTTTTTTTTCGTCACACGGACCTGTGCTCAGCCAGTCTTTACCCAGAGCCAAACCGTGGCCTAGCAGGAAGAACGGCTCGACTATGTGGAGAAAGAAACGGGAACTTGGGGAATCCTTGGCTTGTCTCGTGTTACTTGTGACGCTCGTCGATGCTTATCGATGTAAGTATGCTCATGTTTGGTTTTTGCGGTTACATTTTGAACCCTGCGTAGTAAAGAGATTCGCGGAATAGCCCGTTACAGTCTATTTAGTGCCTCAGATTGAAAGCAGCTTTCAACCTGGATGTGACCACTTGGGCACGGTTTCAGGACTTTTTTTCACCCGATAGCTTTTAACATGAGAGCAGCAAATGGAGAACAGAAAGTGTGAGGGGTCATGACTCCTTTCTGCACCATGAAACATTGCTGGGTCAACACGAGCTGCTTGTTATAGTAACTAAGGGGTAATTTCTGGGAAATGACGGTTTCGCAATGACCTTTTTCTTTTTCAGGCCAATTCACAAAGGAGTAATTAGGTTGTCCACTTTGTCCATGCAGGCACCAGCCTCATCAGCCATCTGTCATGAGGAAACAGTGGACTTAAATTCCTGCTGGGATCAGTCATGTCTTATTATAATGTAGCTGCATACGCCTGGTTGTATTAATCACACATGTGAGAGTAACAGTCATAGCAGTGTGCACAGTAATAGGCTTGTCCACTTATGAACATGCAAACAACAACAATGGAAAGACAGCTTTGCACAATGTATTTGAATGACTAAGTGTTCATGTCTCACTGAAGTCCTGAGCCAGAGCACGGCCTCCCAGTTCCTGAGCAGGCACAAGAGAGCCAACTCTCTGTTTGAGGAGAGCAAAAAGGGCAACCTGGAGAGGGAGTGCATCGAGGAGCTGTGCAACAAGGAGGAGGCCAGGGAGATCTTTGAGAACCAGCCAGAGACGGTAAGAAGAACAGCAGCCCTCTGATCTCACTGTGTCCTGAGGGCAACATGGTCTGGTCCCAGACCTCTAAATCTTCACCACATCCCTGTTTTTAACAGCAATTCAGATACTGAATGAAGTGAAACTCCAGTGGTAGTTCTGATGACCAGGCAGAGGGGATGAAGAAGAAGAAGAAGTGAAAATGCAGGGATGAATTATGCAGTGAAAGGGAAAGAGAATACAACGGATTATCAACAGACTAATCCTGCAAACAATGATTATTCTCATTATTGATGAATCTGCTAGTTATTTTCTTGATTCATCTTTTTTTTTTATCTTTAAAATGCCAGTAAATACCTAAAAATGCCAGTCACACTTTCCCAGAGGTCTTATGATGTCTTTGTCAGATTGTTTGTCACAGGGGACTAAGAAAATCACTAAATATTCACATTTTTTGGCACTTTTGCTAAAAAGTGAGATGGTAAATCTCATGCCTGTTGTGCTTTTTTCCAGGAATATTTCTACCCCAAATATGTTGGTAAGTTTGCAGAATATAATGTTTTTTCACATATTGCGATATCAGTTTTTGCTTTTTGAGGCTATTTTGATAAAGAACACTGTTTGTTGCAGCATGTCTGGGTTCACACCGTGTCGGCATCAGCAGCCAGAACTCTGACTCTGCCATCCCATCAAATCTTCGCACCTGTGTGAATGGTGAACGACTTTTTAGTAGAGATGCTTACAGTTTTATATCAGTTAGCTTGTGAGGCTACGCGAGCTTAGTCTCACTTGTAAAATGCCTTTATCAATTTTATTGTTTTCATCAACGTCCTGTTTGTGTCCAAAACTGTTTGTTGCATGGCAGAGATCAGTAACCAGTGCACACCATTTCCATGTTACAAGGAGGGTTCAGAGCGCTGTGTGGACGGCCAGGCCTCCTTCACCTGTGAGTGCAAACCTGGCTGGAAAGGGCTGCGCTGTGAGGACGGTGAGTTCTGGTGTTCACTCTGGGCCTTACCTCTATTAGCATCCTGTGTCAGTACTTAATTCAACTTAAAGCGTACATAAAATCATACATTTAGCATTTTGAAATGACTGAACTGGCTGCTGATTAATGTTGTTGTGTGATGTGTTGACTGCACAGACATTGATGAGTGTTCAGATCCTGAATTTCAAGCGGGATGTAACCAAAAATGTTACAACTTCCCCGGTAGTTTCCAGTGCCTGTGTGAAGATGGCTACTTCATAAATAACAAAATCAACTGTGTGGGTAAGACTATATTCATTTCAGTTAAGCTAAACTGCAGTAATGATATGAATTGGAAGGTATTATGTACTTTCTGTGTGTGTGTGTATGTGTGTGTGTGTGTGTGTGTATATTAATGGATTATGTTACATGTATGGCCCTATGAAAGAGGAACATATAGTGCTACCAAGCAGCTGAGTAAACACAGATGCTTCTACATAGTATATTATCCTTTTTGAGTACTTCCATTTTATTTATTCTAATGGACAGTGGAACCCTATGTACTTCATAACAAAAACTGTGTTGTCCAGCTGTTGTCCTCGGGGCCCGACCATTTGTTATTTCTAAAGCTGACCTGAGGTGACCTCTTACATAACAGCATGCGAAAAGCTTTTAAAATCTGAGATGATTTATCCTTTTTACTGTAAACAGACCACCAGTCTCATATCTGTGAGCTGTTAGAACCAGCTTATAGTTTGTGGATGCTTGTTGTCAGTCCCAGTCCCATTTTGTGTGGATAGCTGACTCAGTGTTTGTCTTTGAGTGTGTTGAATGCTTGTTGAGTACAAAGTCTTCACAAACATGGACTGAGTCAGTTCGGTAAATTTGCTTTGTCCTTTTTTTTTGGTGTGCTGTGGAGATTTAGAGGACCATACAGATGATTTCCACATCACCCCTCAATACATATTCCAAATGATAAATCAGTGTTGAGCGACTGCAAGCAAGCACTGTTATAACCGTTTCTTGTTGGAGTTGCAATTAATAATTCCTTTAAATTAATCTGTCAACTAACTGCAAATTAAGCCATTCTTGTCTTAGTCCATAAAATGTCAGAAAATATTGAAATGGGACCCTCACATTTTCCCCAAGACCAAAGTGACATCCTCAAATTGCTGATCTTGTTGGACAAACCCAGAGACGATCAGTGAATGACTGTTGACAGAGAACAGCAGCAAATATTCAGCTGAGACACTAGAACCTCGCTTTTTATATGACTTAAGCAATGAGACAGTTAAAACTGGTTTTTGGTGATTGATTGATTGGTTTTCTGTCTATCAACAACTCGTTTCTGCATTACGTGGAAGGAGATACTTATTGCTTCTCTGCCAGGTTTCATTTCACATGAACATATCTCATGAAAGCTGTGGTTTTCAGCAGCTGACTCCTTCCTTCAATTCACCACCAAGGAGGAGTTCTCAAATGGTTTCTGCATGCAGTTGCACTGTATTATTTCATCATGATAATGTAACTTTCACAAAAATTAAACTCTGCACAAAAACCTATGATATGAAGTGATTTGAAGAATGGAGGTATAAAGGATAATGGGTAATGTTATTTTTTTTCATTTCATCCAGAGACCAATATCACACTTTTAACCACTCCATATAGTTGATTTACATTTTATTTTTTAACTCAGACAGCTCATATTACTATTACTATTACTTACATATTGCAAATTACTAATATTATATCATTATTATTATTATTAATACTGTGATTATTATTATTATTATTACAAAGTCTCACCAGACCATTTATCCATTGTCACATTCAATTTATGGATTTCCAGATATCGATGAATGCCTGATGTTCCCCAGTATCTGTCAAGAACCGGCTAAATGTGTCAATACCCCGGGCATGTATGAGTGCCAGTGTCCACAGGGTTTCAAATATAACTTCACCTCCAAGACCTGCGGTGGTAAGACTTCAGTTTTTCTATGATCAAACCCCACTGATGGTACAGTCCCATTAAAAAAATAAATAAATAAATAAAATTAACAGACATTTAGCCAAAGGCCTCTGCCTAAATGTTTCTTTTCCTGTTGTTGCAGATGTAGATGAGTGCGAGTTGAGTGTTTGTGATGGGATTTGTATAAACACAGTGGGCAGCTATGAATGCCACTGTGATGGTCGACAGGGTCTTCGTTTGGCGGAGGACCAGCGATACTGTGAAGAAATCCCTGTTTGTGTTGACCTGCATGACTACAGACACCCTGAGATGCTTTACCTGGGAGAGCAGTTTACAGGCCTTCCTGTCATCTATCTGCGCTTTCGTCTGCCAGAGAACACAAAGTGAGGGTCAACTGCAACTACGCACACGCACAAATGTCGTGCACTTATTGTCTTAAATGATCATAAAAGTGCTGCAGTGCACGTATTTACAGATTTTTAGTGATTGGTCTAAAACATTTACATCATAATTACTGTTGGAAATAGACTTTTCCACCAGTCAAAGGGGGAACTCTCTGTTGTTGGTGCCTTCAGGCTCACTCCGCTCTGATGATTGACCAACAACAGCAGTAAAGGTGATTTGCTGTCACCCTGTCCCCTGGCCAAGATTTCTCCCAGTGCTCCCAATGGCCAGTCCAATTATTCGCTTGATGATTGAGTTGACTTTTTCCAGGAACAATTAAATCATTCCATAAATGCCCCCATTGATTACCTGCCGTCGTGGCTGGTAGGTTGGTCAAATTGAGCTACTACTTCACACATTCATCCACATTTCCCCAGTGGTAGGTGCGAATTTCCAAACCTGATGGTCAGTGCTGTTACATTTGAATGCAGTGAGATTACCTTGTAAACTAAAATATTGCTGTCTATCTGTTTCTGGCCATTAGGTTTGCAGCAGAGTTTGACTTCCGTACATTTGACCCAGAGGGAGTTGTGCTGTATGCAGAGTCCTCCCAGGACTCGTGGTTCATGTTGGGCCTGAGAGGCGGTCGCATTGAAGTCCAGTTTAAAAACCAGCACACATTCAAGGTCACCAGCGGAGGAAAAGCCATCAATGATGGGCAGTGGCATGTGGTAAGAAGGAGTTGTAGTCCAGTAATTCCCTCCGTATACTCAACTTGTTCCCTTATGGTTAACATAGTGAAAGAGGAAGTCCTAATCGATAAACTCAACTGATGGAAAGTGGATTGTGTGGTGCTAAACTGTTTTATTATAGCACAGTGAGAAAGGCTTATGATGTGTAACATGCAGATCTCTGTGGATGAACTGGAGAGCAGCATCAGTGTGAAGATCAGCAAGGAAGCTGTGATGAGCATTAACAGCCCTGAGAGTCTCTTTACTTCAGTTAATGGCAAACTGGAGACAAAGGTCTACATCGCTGGTCTGCCCAACCGCACTGACAACATCATCAAACCTGTAAGCTGGTCATCTGAAAGCATCTACACACAATGAATCACACAGTAGACACGAATTTCCCTATTGACACATCTAATATCTATCAGAATCACCTTAATACCATAGTGAAATTGATATATGTATATGGATTTATGTTGGAGAAGCACCAATCTAGTGCTTCACTCAGTGTGCATCCATTCATCTATTAGATCAACCCTCGACTTGACGGCTGCATCCGGGGTTGGAACTTGATGAACCAGGGGGCGTCTGGTGTAAAGGAGGTCATCCAGGAGAAGAAGAGTAAACATTGTTTTGTGTATGTGGAACAAGGATCTTTCTTCTCTGGGGCAGGACTGGCACACTTCGACATTGACTACAGTGAGTAAGTTAAGCTAGATTTAATTTATCCAAAAGGGAAAATTTGGCCTCTACATTCAATCCAGCCTAAATATCTAGGAGCAGTGAGCAGGCACAGCAACAGGGCCAAATGTAGTTTGAGCATGGTGCCTTGGTTTAAAGGCAGTGACATGAGTGTTGCCAAACATGCTTGTATTATGGGGTGGGGGGAAAGTGAAGTACCCAGAGGAAACGCATGACCAACGGGAGCATAAAAATCCCGACTGAAAGCCCTCAGTTGACCCTGCTTGTTTTCAAGCAAAGGACTTTTTTATGTAGTACTAGAGGGGAACTCGGAGAGTGCAGACCTCCGCCAAGGCCAATAGAGATTTGAGCAACTGTGTGTAGGCTACCCCAGAGGATCGCTGGTACCCGTGAATGTGGATTGTGGAAAGGCGTCATCGTATTTCTACACTTGGCTATGTTTTGTCACTCTTGAACATTACTACCATCTACTGGGTTTTAAGATGTATGGTGATGGTGATTTGGATCCGCCCCAAAAATCAAACAAACCAACCAAACCAAAAACATAAAATGTAAATATAGACCACCACAGGTTCCAGGTATATACACATGGTTGCTTCCACTGTAGCTGTTATATGTATGTTTGTTTCATTTATTCCATATCATGACAGAGCTTCAACTTGTGTTTCCTTATGTTTATGGATGTGTGTGACTAGATGATTCTGGGAGCTGGAACGTGGATATAAAGATGAACATACGTCCCTCCAGCAGCACGGGTGTCCTCTTTGCTCTTGTCTACAACAACACAGTCCCTCTGTCAGTCGCTGTGGTAACGCAGGGAGAAGAAGTTGCTGTGAGTTCATTCAAACTTTTGATATGTGTCTCTGCATATGTTGACCACTGACTATATATAAAGATGGACGATATGACAGCTCCCCAGAAGTGAAGCCAAGACATCTCAATTGTGGAGACACATCGTCCATCTTTATATACTCTGGGGTCTATGGCTTCACACATACAAGCACAAACACACATGATTAAACTTCTCAATGTTATTGCCCTCCATGCTCCAGAACCTGCAAGTGTTCTTGGATGGCATCTCTGTGGCAACGCTGGACTCACTCATGTTGTGTTACCCCGACCGGCTAACAGTGCAGCTGAATGTGACTCCCACAGAGATCCAAATTTCAGCCAACTCCTCTACTGTTACCTACATGAAGTCTGATGCCCTGCGGGAGGCACTGGAGAGCCTCAACACCACCATGCAGAACCCCATCAGTACATATATTGGTGGGATACCAGGTTAGTCAAAGCAGTAAGTGCAAAAGTGTTTGGAAGATAGCTATGAGCATAGTTTATTAGCTATATGTGATCACCATGAAAGGTCCAGTGTGGTCCCCTGGCTGTAATCATTTCAGTATGAATATCAACCAGTCCCGGTCTTCCTGTAAGAAAGCTTCTCCATGTGCCAAAAAAGAAGTTCAAAGCAAACCCAAATTGAATATCCTCTCAATTGCTGTAATAGCGTAACTGTAAACCGCACTCACTGCTGGTTGTATGACGCTGTACTTAAAAACAGTGGGGCTTTGAGCTAAATGCTAATCTCAACCTGCTGTCATACACACAGCGATAGTGCTAACATGCTGATGTTTAGCGCATAAAAAGCTGCATTCACATGGATTCAGGCAAATGGTAGATGGTAACCAGGTATCATTGTAGTGGATAAGAGCAGGAAAATTGGGAGAGGCCGGCAGAGAATACTGGCAAAGGCAATGGTAGACAGCATCCATGTCCTAAGTTAAAATATTTTGATTCTTCAGTGGGATTTCCAACCAGATGTTTATTATGTATCTCCCCTCACATAAGGAGAAAACACTGGTGATCTGGACAATGAGAAGCTAATAACTGAAGTGCAGCAACACTCAGAATTATATGACCATGCATGAAATCCTGCTAAGATACTACAAGAAATCACTATCCTTGTTAGAAATGAAGGAATGAACCTACATTGGTTTTGCAGGATTTTGCTCTAACACCAAAATACTGGACAATTTAAATTTTTGACCAGATGATGGCGCTACATTAAAAGTTAACATGATCACACTTGATCATGAGGGGCACATGAATGTCTGTACTAAATTTCATGGCAACCCATCCCATAGTTGTTGAGATATTTCACTAAAACCCAAATGTCAACCTCATTGTGGAGCTAGAGGAAAACCAGGGGAGCAGAAAGGTCATTTTTGAAGGTCTGTACAAAATTTCAAAATGTCATTAGTTACTTTTCCTCCCTTTGAACAAACAGCACAGATTTGTTGTTAAATGTATGACTAAATACATGGATGTAGTTAAGTATGTCTTTCCTGTTGTGGGCTGGAATATTTGAGTTTACACTGTTAGAATGTAATAATGTTGTAAAGTATTTAAAAAGGTTATATTTACAACCGTCTCTCATTATTGTCATTCTCACTGACGGTTCCACTCTCTCCCCTTCAGACGATGTCCCATTTCCTGCCACCCCTGTCACAGCCTTTTACCACGGCTGCATGGACATCACTGTCAACGGCCAGCAGCTGGACTTTGACGAGGCTCTCAGCAAACATAACAGCATTAAGTCCCATTCCTGTCCTCCTGTGTCTGCCCCTGAGAGTCACCCTGATGCACCGCACCCACACAGAGAGTGACCTTAATTAACAACTGGATCACATTAAAAAGCCTTCACGTTAGTCAGCATCCCAAAGGGGCCACTTCTTGGGATACTTGGAACGACAGATATAGAAGAGGAGATGGGAGGGAGGAAGGGAAGAGAGAGAAGTGACAGGAAGAAAAGATAGAGGTTGTGACTTTGTAGGTTATAGTCATTTTTGTCGACTTTCTCTGATGGGTTTATTTTAAGATCTGTTCGCGCTTTTTAACCATACAGTATTATCGCTCCTGTCCTGGGAGTGTCTTGTTTTCTGGTGTTTTTTTTTTTTTTTTTTTTTTTTTTAGTGAGGCACAACGAAAGCTGGCTTGCCAGTGAGCTAGTCAGAAGCTGGATTGTTGGATGACATAGTTGTAGCAGTTTGTTGCAATGAATTAAATGCTTTCCAGGAAACATTTGAAAAGAGCTGAGCTCTGTAGCACGCATACCATGTTTGGAGCAAGAGATGGTTATGTTTGTGTAGGAAAATAAACAAATGGTCACTGTCGACCAGGCTTTGAGACCACCTGCATCTTTGTCCCTGTTGTTGAATCATGAATCATGGTACTATCTCTAAATCCTCTTCAAATCTGGTCTCGTGGAGGCAGATGTCTGGAGACAGGTAGCTGAAATTGTGGTGGTAATTGTTGGATGTGAAGGTGAGAACCACAGAGGAAAAAGCTGAGCCTTCTGTTGTATCTACTTGTTTGAATCACTATCCTTTGTTGGAACTCAGCCTTCCTGGACTGTTCGCTTTGGTTTAGTAACGTTTATCATTGTATTGTTCCCAGAACCCACCATTGTTGTCTCCAGATGTATACGCCTCTCATTATGGCCGGTCTTGCAAGACCTCAACTTGTGCTTTTCTATTTCTGTCCTCAACTTCAGGGTTCTCTTGTTTCTCCTGTGTTCAGAATTCACCTTGTACATAAAACAAACCATCTTTAATGTATAACTTAAATGTAGTTGTTCAGTGTTGTGTTTGTTTTATGTTTATTTTAATAAAATTGTTCAAGGCAACCTTATCTGATATATCTGCCCTCACAGAACCACAGAGAAAGCTTCTCTTTGGAGTTATCTAAAATAAATTTCTGGAAGTTTGAAGTGACTTCCTGATTCTTTCCTGCACAGCTTGTGTCCTAAGTCCTTGGTGACACAACAAACTCATAAATCAGTTATTTGCAAAACACTGTCTGACCTAGGTATGTTTTCCTTTCACATCAAGTGATTTCTCTTTCGTTTAGAGGTTTCTGGAGGGATGGATGGAAGCACAGCAATACACCATCGTGCTCCATCTGCCACCATCTGTCCACTTTAAACTAGGTAGTCAAAATCATTTCCATTCAATGTATACTACACATATTGGTAAAACCGTTTTATTGATAGCGTCACCACATCCATGAATTTTTGGGAGGTCTCAGCAATACTTTGATTTGAATGTATTACCCCTCAATAAAGTGAATAATGCTGTTCATAAGTAAGTCAGTTATACACACACACACACACACACACACACACACACACACACACACACATAGTAACAGAATGCTGCAACCTTTCAGGCCTTTCTTCTCATATCAACACTAATTAAAGCTTGATTTTTTCACTGTGCGATGAGGAGCACTTGAAGAAAACTAACAAGTGCAGTTTTATTGTAACCCTGTGCATGATAAAACTGAATAGTTCAACACGTGACACACTGTGGCCTAATGGCCCAGATATAGAAATGAGGATACAGAAGAAATGCAAGTCAAGCAAAACTGGAGACAGGCAAAATGAGATGATGAAAACCAGAAAAGACACAAACAGATTTTCGGTCACAGATGCTTCAGGGGAAACAAAACAGAAAGCAAATCTACTTGGAAAAAGAATTTATGGGATGAAGTTATCTGCCTGCAAAGTTTTTTAAGCTGTGTGATGACTGATCTGATTCCACCACTAAAGTAGATGAAGAAGTAAGATTTAAAATGTAAGGCTTTTACTTGCAATGGTATTTTTGTGTTATTAAGCAAAGGATGTGAATACCTCTTCCAGAAAAAATGGAAGTATTCAAGTAAGGTACCTCAGAATTGTACATTACTTAAGTAGAAATACTTAGTCCTGCATTCAGAACCTCAAGTTAAAGAATGTATTGCAAGTCTGTGTTATCTGCAAAATGTACTTCGAAAGTAAGAGTACTCATTGTGCAGTGCAATGGTCCCTGTCAGTGTTTTACTATTATATATGATATTTTTGCATTAATATGTTGTATTGTACTACTGCAGATGTTTAAGGTTGAGCTAATTTTAACTACTTTGTATACTGTTGGGTAGTTTGATATACATATATTTTTCATCTAATCTAAGATGGGTTATAATTTTGAAAATAATTTAACTTTCTCAACCCATAAAAGAACTTAATTCTTCAGTTTATCAGAAAAATCCACATTCAAAATCATATTTGGAAATAACGTGTTTTTTCACTGGACAGGAAAGCCATAAAAATGTAATCTAAAAAAGTAAATAGTAACTAAAGCTGTCAGACAAATGTAGATGAGTACAAAGTACAACATTTATTACGAAATGTAGTGGAGTAGAAGTATAAAGTAGCATAAAATGGAAATACAACAATGAAGTACAAGTACCACGAATTTGTACCTAATTGCAGTACTTGAGTAAATGTAATGAGTTACATTTCACCACTGCCTGTACCACCCATACTGGAAGCACTACATAGCTGTGGTGATTAACAAAGCACCACTGAGCTTTAATTTTTAGCTTTTTTTAAATATATATAATATCATTCGTGTGATAATGGGTGCACACACAAACACACGCACACAGAGAGACACGCGCACAGTGAAGGAGGGGAGGGAGGGATGAAGGAGAGGAGTCTGCATCGTTACTAACTCCTGCCTGCACTTTTCAGAGCTGCTCCCCCCTCCTGAAGCAGCAGAGGCGTGCTGCCTTTCTCCGCAGAGTGGGGACTCAGTCCGGCCAGAGAGGACTCATCGCTCGGAGAGGAGGGTCAAATATAAAGTGCGGACCGCAATGGGGACGAGCTGAACCGCAGAGAGACAAGAGGACGCTCGCTGAGATTGATTTGCTGCGTTACGTGCGATATGCGGGAGAGGCACACGACAGTTTAGCACGCGACGCTCCGAACGCACGCACGACTTGACATCAAAAACGTTAACCGCCAACGGTCGGAAGTACCTGAATACCTGCAGTGTTTCGCACAAACGTTAGCCTCGGCTCGGTGTGAACAGCGTTGACATTGAGAGCCGGGGGGGGACTGAGAAACAGAGAGGGGCATAGAGAGTCTGCAAGACGGGACAGGAGAAAGTTTCTCAAGCTTGGCGCAGACGCAGCGGTTAAACAATGCGGCTGACCCCGACAAAGTCCCTTTCATCGGCAGCCCTGCTAATACTGCTGGTCGTCCGCTGGTCCGACAGCAGTAAGTAAACAGTTCCATGCTAGGTGGCTAGCTAGCTTGCTAAGTCCCCTTTGACATTTCTGTTGTGGCTGATGATGAGACATGCCTGAGTTATTAACGTCATTAACGGTGCTTTAACAGTAGATGTTTCGCAACCTTCTCAACTGTTTTCGTTTTTGGGAGCCAAAAATATTGCTCAACTCCACAGTTGTTTGACCTTCTCGTCTTCTTGTAGGTTAATTAATGTCTTTTGGGGATGTCTTTCTTCTTTTGTAGTTTCATTGTCTCCCCAAGAGGCGAACCAGTTCCTGAGCAGACACAGGAGAGCAAATCAAGTTTTCGAGGAGACAAAGCAAGGACACTTGGAGAGGGAATGTGTGGAGGAAAGGTGCTCCAAAGAGGAGGCCAGAGAAGTGTTTGAGAACGACCCGGAGACGGTGAGTGTGATCTATACCGTATTAAAACCCCCAAACCACCACTAAAGTTATGGTTTGCAGTCAAGGTTGCACGCAGGTTTCCTCTCCAAAACACAACACCACTCCTCCTGTCTTCTTCTCCTTTGATGTACTGCAGTACCAAAACCTCACTTAAGTCTATTAACCAATCAAAACGCTATTACCAGTTGAAGTGTTGTTTCATGATGGACCCAGAACTGTAGCTTTTGCCACCTGGTATTTGTCACAAGATATGAATCTGCAGGGTTGGTTGTAAACATGATCATATTGACTGAGAATTGGTGACGGTAATGTAACACTAGACTAATGATTCATTGTCTGGGCTGCTGGTGTTCATGCTCCAATAAGTCCGGGGCGCTGATAGCTGTCAGTGTACATAATATTCCCATGTCAAAGACAAAGGCATGTTTTTTTCTCCTTTTGTTTGTTTCTGTGACAGACATTGAGTCAGCATGACTAAGCTTTAGTTTATGAAATACAGTTTGAGTGAAGACACTGCCATCCCTACACCCCCTCTCATATTTATATGCACACATAAACACATGCATTGACTCGCGTGGCTTCTTTCTGGCTTAAATATATTCTATTTGCTGAAATTTGGCCCTGTCTGCTGGAGATCTGCTTTTCTTAGGCTCCTGCCAAATGCGGGGAACACCTGGATATCTTTTCTGCCCCTCTCACCATCTGTATCACTGTATGTCTGCACATGCCAACGTTTACATATCCCTGCACACAAATGCTTGTGAACAACGCTGACAAACTCCTCTGTTTCTGATTGGTCTCTTCGGGAGCTGATTAGCTGTTGCAGAATGAGCATGGGGTGAGAATTGTGCTTCATTCAACACAGTAATGCACATTGCCTCACTAATCTGTATCCATGCTCCCACCCTCCTTCTATTTGACGTATACCAACAAACAGATTCCTTTGCACTGCGTGTGCTCAGGAATATTTGCTGCTGATTAGTTTCCATTCCACATTGATGAATGTACAGATTAGCCTTTCCATCCATGTGAATACGTAAGCCTATTGAATATGGACGCATGCGCGTAATACAAACAAATAAGCAAACAAGCTCCAGACCTATAAATAACTTAATGTGTCAGAAAATTTGTCGAGTAAGCGTGTGTGTAGTGCAGACTTTTAAGTCTTCTAACAGACGTCTGTGTGCAGTGAGTTGCTTGTGTCAGTGTGTGTGAGTGTTACTCTTGTAGTACAGACTCTTACCCATACCCCTTTAAAATGTTTGCTGTCCAGAAATATCAGCAACAGGTACATCCTGACTTGAGAATGTTTTTTCTCTGTATGTTGTCAGTTTGACCACTTGATTTGCAAGTGACACATTGATGGAGGGAGTGTTTGGCAGCATTGCGCCAGTGATGCTGTGCTCTTTAACGATCGCTCTTAATCTTGAAGTTTTGCTGTTGTGAATTGCAGCGGAGAGGCAGTGAATGAGGCAATCGATGACTCAGAGATTACGCGTAAGATTAGCCGAGTGGAGAGACATGGAAGCTGAGGGAGGACTCAGGGCGGGAGGATTAAAGCGAAGTTGAGCTGGATTCAGAGGAAAAGGTGATGTCAGGTGACATTCCCTCCAGTTGAGTTTGAATCAGCTGGACAGACGCCAGCACAGTAACATTGCGTGCCTGTAGTTTTCTTCCGTCGTGCCACAAAGCTGCAGTCTCATTCGTAGCTGCATTATTCATTCTGAAAGTGCCCGTCTCTGACTCTGCATTTTCTTCTGCTGCAGCTCTCTGGCTCTGCAGCGCGAGGGAGAGTGGGGTGTTCCTGGATGCTCATGATTTTCCTTAGCAGCACATGCAACCACACCAAGTTTCTGGTCTCTCACTAGTTAGGCAATCATTCAAGAGGGACACATAACTGATAAAAAAAGGTGTCAGATCAGACAATTATGTTAAAGTTGAGTTTATGAATAGTCCCTAACTAGATCTGGGACCACACTACATCTCAACTGAAAGTGACTGACCTTTGCATGTAAGTTGTTGCATCAAATCAGGGCTGTTATCTTTACTTTGTGTAATATATTCCTAGCTTTTGCAAACAAGTACAAGAGACTTTTTCACATCAGCCTGCTGCATCTGGCTCCTACTGCAGCAGAGGCTGTCTGAAGTCTCTGTGCCTTCTTTCCATTGGTAGGTCTTCCCAAATTTTGACGCACATGTGGAGGAGTACTGTAGCCAAGAGGCAGGAGGGATGCTGCTACTATCAGGAATGCAGAGAATTCTCAGGAAGCCTTTGGCAATGGGCCGCACCCATTAGAGAGAGCACATACACACACACACAGATTACAGACTAATCTTATTGTAATCTCTATCTGAATACTAAACACACACAGACAAATGTTGTGGTTGAAATTAATGGTTGTTTTGAGTTGCTTTTCACTCCCATGAGTATGCACAGCACAGAGATCGAGTAGGAAACCAAACCAAATCCGAGATTATGTCAAATATTAATGGGACCTCCCCTCACACAGATTAATTGTAATCATTCATTGAAATTATCTTGTTCTGTTTCGATTTCTGTTCATATGCCTGTGTAACTTTATCCCTCTCTCTTTTCATCTCTTCTCCCTCATGCAGGACTACTTCTATCCCAAGTATTTAGGTAAGTTATCATCCTGATTCTGTCTCTTCATCTCTACTCATAATAGCTGTCTTGACTGATTATATGTTTGCAATCTCATTTTTGTCTCTGTCTAGCCTGTGTGGAGAAGTTTGGAGATGCTGAAAAGAAGAAACAAGATCTGGTCACATGTGTCCACAGTAAGTTTTTTGCCCTTTTATCTGTCTACAGACTTAATTGTAGAGCTTGATGGCACAACTGCAAAGCTGACTCTGATTCTGAATCTAATACCTGTGTCCTGAACAAACTGTCTTTTTCCTCACCCTTCCTTTTCACTGTATAAGTATTACTACATCCAGAGAGAGTAGTTGTACTGTGGGGTTGGGCTGCACTGCAGCATCACTGCTCTGCATCACACTCAGGCATTCACTCTGTTGAAGTAGAAAAAGGAAAAGAGGGAAAGCTGATGAAAAGGTGCTGAATATCTTTAGCAGCTCCAGGTCAGTTTTTGCAGTGTGACACAGCTAGCTGATTCTGACGTTGAAGTAGCCCCAGTGTATGACTTGTGCGTGAGCCCAGGTATCTATGAGTAACATTGCAGCACTTTGCTACCGCGATGCTTCACATTGGTGAATGAGCAACACACCCCTTCAGTCGTCACCTACTCGCTCACTCTCTCTCTGGGTGGCTGCACCAGCTTCTTCGTGAGCGGAGGAGTGACGTAAAAAAAATACGCTGATGTGAGTGGACACAGGATTTCTGCTGCATCAGGATACAGGGAGCTACCCGGCTTTGCTGCTATTGGCTGAGGAACCTCAGGAGGGGTTTCCATGACTCAGCTGCAGCATCGTGGCACGGCAGCTTTTTTTTTTTATTTTTTCTATCTGTCAGCACACCACCTATCTCTCTCACTGCGAATCTCTGCCCATCTGTCTCAGTGCAGACTACTGGTGGGTGGTGTGTCAGTATCAAAGCAAATCATGACATTCCAGTCATTCCCTTTGTGAAATATTCTGAACATGTAGTGTTACAAACATGGCATGTTATGGTAAGATATACAGTAGTCTGGGCCTCACAGTTGCACATGCTAAAATCTGATTAATTTCATTGTAAGCACAGCAGACATTGTTTATTCTCCCACTCCTGCCTGTTTCCGTTCCCTGAGTCAGTTGCCTGCAGACTGAGACTCTTTTGTGAATTGCTTTGCAGAAAAATAGTCATTGAAAACACATTTTCCCATTTTCTAGGATATACAGTGTGTGACATGAATTGTTGCTGCTCTATAAACTGTGGAGGGCTTATACAAATCATTGTGGTGACACCGCAGTGTGTGTTTTATTAAATGAAATTACATTTTGACGTGCTGTTAAGAGACCGCTAGCATTTTAAACAGAGGAAACAAATGAGGCTCTTGCGGTTACCTCTGGTTGCTCACAGACACCAACTATTACTAACCAGGAGCTGGTCAATTTGCTCCGATTCCTTTAAGGACTGCCTTTTAGAAATATGCATGCAATGTAAAGAAGCATATAAATATTGTGGTTCTTGTTGCCAATGTAAACATCAGTATTGCATTTATGTACACCTGCGCAATCAACTAAAGGGGTTTTCTGCATGTCAAAGCTTGAAAATCAGCTGATTTTCCCATGTAGCACCCATGTGTAGTGTAGATTTAATGTCATGGTGAGTTTGCTTTCACTGTACTTAAAACACCAGATGTTTCACTAATGAAATTAAGATGTGTATATGCACTGTTTTGTACATTATTCAGTGGAAAATAGCCTGATTTGAAGGTTGTGTCTCACATGTGAGCTTATCTCTGTTGTGCTTGGCTCATTTTCTCCAGACACTGTCCTTATTCTCTCTCAAACTGCTCGACATGTCTGGGCATGTTAGCTGGAGTTCAAACTCCATGGCAAGGAAAAGGAAACTGGAAGAGAAGAGAAAAGATTTGCACATGTGCTGACTTACACTCGGTTGGAGTGAAAGAGAGGGCTCAAGTGAAATTATCTAATCGGAAAATAGGACAAACAAAAATGAGCAGACAGTTGAATTTCCATTTGATCTTATTTTTTGTGAGCCAGAGCACAGGTATGCTGGGAAGGATGGAATTAGGGCATCTCCGGTAGGAGGGCTTAGCCAGCATTAGGCTATTTATATTGAACTCCTGATATGCAGAACATAAGAGATGCCCTTCCTCTGTCTTGTTTCGGTATACAGTTACACTCACTGTATGCATCCTGTTCGTACAGACTCAGTTTTAAAGTAATAATCACACTTCTTTCTCTGTGTCTGTCTGTCTTTGTTTGTCCCACCCTTTGAAGATATTCCAGACCAGTGTTCTCCATCTCCCTGTAATGCCAGAGGTACAGTGCGCTGCGAGGACAAAAAGGGCGACTTCCTCTGTCACTGTTTCACAGGCTGGGCCGGAGCCAGATGTGAGAAAGGTACTGTCATCACTATGGGCAGGATAGGAGAGGGCATATAGTTGGACACTGTGTGCTAGAGCTCAGCAGAGGTAGAACTTTTTGCACCGTCATTCAGTGTCATACCCAGCGTCTGTGGATGGACGTCACAACCACTGTGACCTTGGTTCTGACAGACGACTCCTGACCTGTCGACTGATGGACAAATATATGACGGATGAAATTGATAGGAAGCCAGATCTTTCTAGCATTCTTATTGTTTGTCCTTTGTTTTTTACTTCACAAAACTCTACTTTAGTTTTTTACTTTAATCTTACAATTGCAAATGTTTGCATATATTTATAATATCCTCCTGCTGCTGCTGCTGCTGCTGCTGTTATCAATGATGTGTGAGTGGTGTGTCAGGTCAATATGAACTGCATGTACAGGAACCCCCAGCAGGAATCTATGTGTCTTTTTAGAGGTCAAAGCCTGGCTCCAATAATGTTGGGACACTGTGGAAAACATAAATAAAAACAGAATGTAATAGTTTGCAAACGAACCGTGTTTACCAAAAAGTGTTTTACAAAGTGTTCCCGAGCCCAGGTGGTAACATCCTTTATATAATCATGTGTTTACAAAGTGGTGAACTTCGCTCGCTTGTGAGCGACTGAGCCTTTCGGGGATGCCCCTTTCATACCCAATCATGATACTATCACCTGTTACCAATGAATTTGTTTACCTGTGAAATGTTCCAAACAGGTGTTTTTGGAGCATTCCACATCTTTCTCAGTCTTTAGTTTCTCCTGTCCCAATTTGTTTGAAACATGTTGCTGCATCAAATTCAGAATAAACAAAATTGTTTACAAAAATCCATGAAGTTGATGAAGCAAAACATTAAATGTTTTGTCTTTGTACCGTTTTTGGTTGAGTATATGTCAGAAAGGATTAACAAGTTATCACATTCTGTTTTATTTATGTTTTACACAGCATCCTAGCTTTTTCAGAATGGGGGTTATATGAGGGGAAGCTTGCATCTCCTCTGAAAAAAGTGAAAGGTAGACCAAGGGCTACAGTTTTAGAAGGAAAATGTAACAAATATGAAGTGTTTGAGCAGGAGCTGGAAAGCTCACATAATTTACACAGGCACACTGTGAGGGAGAGGGAAACATGTTTCTCTGATTTATGGCACGGCCACCGTTCCTCACATTTCCACTGTGACTCATCCTGCCACCTTACTGTGAGAGGAAACCAAAACAGATTCAGTTTGATTCGGTCTGAGTCTTTTCCACTTGACAACCGCACTCCTCCTAAACACTCAGCTGCAACACTCAGCCACAGTGACATAGTGTGTCAGTTATTTGTAAAGCGTCTAACAAATGCATATGAACTTTAAGTGAGCCTTTGAAAGTGTATCAAACTTCACGCTTTAAAAATGTCACTTTCAAAATTGGTTATGTTAAATTAAACCTGATCCGGAATTACGGTGGGAAACCTTAACACCGTCCAAGCAACCCAGTGCTGTACACAGCCCATGATGATGTTTTTCCTGCACTCATGTTGACTGTACCACCATCCTGTTTGCAGATGTCGACGAGTGCAGCAAGAGAAATGGAGGGTGTGACCACGAGTGCAACAACACTATGGGCAGTTACCGCTGCTCCTGTCACCAAGGATACATGCTGGTAGGACGCCACATGTGTAATGGTAAGCCACAAACCGTAGATGGACATCAGCTAACAACTGGAGTCATTTCAGTGTAACACAGAAAACACTTTGTTTGACTCGGTCTGCATTTGAACAATTTTCAATCCGCTTCAAACTATAAAAATGTTTAGTTCTGCAGATAATGTTGTGTTAATAATTTAAATTAAATTGCATGGATTTTCAATGTGAGAGTTTTTGTTGTTGTTCTTGTAATATAAGTGTCTTGTAAGTCCAAATTTAATATTGAGGTTGTTTTGAATCAAGCTGCTCATCAATCATCTGTCTTTTGGCTGGTTTTAATTTCCTACTCTTTAGATGAATCCAGTTGAGGTGTCAGCTGTCTTTTTCTGACACGCTTTTCTCTTGACACCAATGAATAAAGTGAAAATAACCTCCTCAGATCACGTCCTTCCAGCTGAGGAGTTGACTTTATATCTTCTTGGTACTGTTCTTGGTACATGTCCAGCTGACTGCACTGTTTGTTTTTCAGATGTGAATGAGTGTGAGGACCCAGGTGTGTGTGGAACAGCACGGTGTGAGAATAAGGAGGGCAGCTACGATTGCCTGTGTGATATCGGCTACGTCTACGACAATGAAACCAAGAGCTGTGCTGGTATATACACACAATAAGAGAGAAATACACACGCACACACACACACTAAGAAACACAGACACAGTTTCATGTGAACTGACTGAGGAGCCTCAGCAGGACTTGATGCAGCTGTGTTGTGGGGGTCAGGAAAGGAATGCAAAGACATTTGGAGAAATTCTGTATAAGTAGGTAACAGGTCACCGTCTCCAGGCCTGACTGACCCTGTGAGTCACATTTGCTGGGTACATAACGTTATAGCAAGAGGCTCTTGTTGATTTCAAATGTAGTCAGATGA
The DNA here is from genome assembly GCA_037975065.1 of Chaetodon trifasciatus. Lineage (NCBI taxonomy): Eukaryota > Metazoa > Chordata > Actinopteri > Chaetodontiformes > Chaetodontidae > Chaetodon > Chaetodon trifasciatus. The sequence goes on along the minus strand of JBBMOE010000001.1, from coordinate 10,175,385 downwards.
GCTAAAATACTGCTCACAAACACAGAAGACATGCCGTAGGTTTACAGGTTAGAGAGGTTGCCTTTCAGAGTCATCTTAAGCGCACAGAATCATGCTTTAAACTTGCAGTGATTTGAAAACAGCCATCTTTACATTTACACCAGCATCATCAAGCCAGGCTTTGAAGTAGCCTCAGACGTTGTTGAATGTAATAAAGAGTGCAGATGTACAAATATGATCTTGAATAATATACTGTATGTAAACAAGTTTAATCTCATGTTTTCCCCTAAACTTGTCGCAAGGCATTAGCTGACTGCTCAGCATATTCTTATATAGTCAGAGAGTGGAATGCTGTCACAGGGCAAAAAGGTTCTGTCTTGGTATTTAATAAGATGACATAATGAGATTAATAACCACAACCAGTCAGGTCTGTTGGTAAAAACCTTGAATAAGAATTCACAGACTTAAACCAAAGTCATTAATCACTTGTGTGCCCTGTTTAGCTCCGCAGTGGAAACCAGACTTTTCATAACCTCTCCTCTGAGAATGAACATTTATTAGAGCCAACCTTCTCATGGCCATGTACGGTTGTACATGGAGCAGGGAGACACCACCCAGTCAACGTCAAAGACCACTCGACTCAAGTGTTGTTTTCATTCCCTGATATGTTGACAGGAAAGACATTAGATTTTTTTTTTCATGCCTGTGGGACTGATGTTATTTTTAGGACCTTGACAGTTCGTGTTTTGACTAATTCCTTCACTGATGGGACTCTGATAACTTCTTGAACTCTGAGTTTCTCTAACTCATGATTGTCATCTCTGTTTTTCCCTTATCTCTCTGACCTCCTCTGTCACTTGTCAGATGTGGATGAGTGTGAGTCGGGTGTGTGTGCAGAGGAGTGTCTGAACACTCCGGGGAGTTTCCGTTGCTTCTGTGATGGTCGTCAGGGCATGAAGCTGGGCCGGGACCTCAGGAGCTGTAAGGTGAAACACATGAACTGTGGCAAATATTATCCAGCAATATCATATTTCACCTTTCACCTTTGCAGTCACATACTTGCGCTCATGAAGCAGCAGCATGCGTTATCTCCTGCTTGGTTTCTCTCTGTGTTTTCACAGCCTTTAACTCCCTGCATGTCGCCGTCTCTGAAGAGGAACTCTCGCTCCCTCTACCTGGGCCGCATGTTCAGCGGTGTTCCAGTAGTGAGGCTGCGTTTCCGCAGGAGGATTCAGACTGGGTGAGAAAGTTTTGATGCTGAAGCATAAAGACAGATGATTTATGAAATGGTGAGTGTTTTAGTTTCACTTACAGATGAGCATAGAAGTGAATCTAAGTGTACATTTCAGAAACAATAAAAAATCTTGACTTGTTTAAGGAAGGTTATGGGTATTACGATAGCACCAAACTAACCCTGCCCGAGGAGGTGAACATCAGAACATGTTGCCTCACACTCTGCTTGTTTCTTAAAAGATGAAGTAATTCAGTCTTTACAAACAATGTGCTTCCAGTTGATATTTTCTGTGGAGCTTTTTTTTAAACTCACTCGATATCTGTGGTCTTTAGTGGCCAAGCATGATTTTAATCTTTGGACTTTAATCCTGTATTAAATTCTTGCTCATGTTTTTGTTATTTTTGTTCGTTTGTTTGTATTAAAGTGATACGACAGCGCCTTAAAGTGCAAATTCAAGCCCAGGAATGAATTGGTTGATTGGTTTGAAAGGGTAGACTGTTTTTTACCATACATAGTCACTTTATGAAGTTGTATCAGCTAATTCTGAAAAAAAAAAGAAAAAAACTTCTATTATTAGCTGGTGTTACTCTGCTTTTCTGGCATGGGCTACACTGGGAAAATGCCACCCCTTTTGTTTGAGTGCCAAGCGGATAGCAGATTAAAAAATTGAAAAAATATTTTTGTCACTGAAAGCAACTGTTTCTCCTACTTCCTCCTGCCCCTTCTTCCTTCCATATTCCCTCATTTCATAATTTTTCTCATTTATCTCACGTACTCATTTCTCCCCTTTTCCCAGCTTTTCAGCAGAGTTTGACTTCCGCACCTACGATCCAGAGGGGGTTATCTTCTTTGCCGGAGGTCACCTAAACAGCTCGTGGATTGTGCTGGCTATGCATCACGGGAAGCTGGAGCTGCAGCTGAAGTATGGCACAGTCAGCAGGGTCACCAGCAGCGGACCCATCGTCAATGACGGCCAGTGGAGAAAGGTTGAAGGTTTTACTGTCATGAACATTAACGCGCTGTTTGCATTAGCCTCATTAGCTGATTGAAAGCTCCTTAAATGTCTCGTTTTCTTGTCAGATCTCGGTGGAGGAGCAGGGCCGGAGTCTAGTGATTAAGATTGACAGGGAGGCTGTCATGAAGATCGCAGTAAACGGTGATCTGTTCACTCTAAAGAAGGGCATGCATGAGCTCAATCTCACCGTGGGAGGAGTCCCTTTCAGAGAGGACGGCCTCGTCAATCAAGTGGGTGTTTGTATGCGCTTCTGTATGTACTTGCGTGTTTACCAAAAAGAAATGTTCTTCACGTGTTATGACCGTGACGTAGGTAAACCCCCGCCTGGATGGCTGCATGAAGGAGTGGAGGTGGTTGACCGGTGAAGATACGTCCATACAGGAAACCATTCGTTCCAACGACAACATGCAATGCTTCAGCGCTGAGGATCCTGGAGCGTATTACCCCGGCACTGGCTTCGCGCTCTTCAACATCAGCTACGGTACAGTGTGTGCATGTGTAATACATACCATGGCTGGGGTTTACATAACAGAAAAAAGAAACTAAATTGCTTCTTCCTGAAGTAATTAGTCAATGTTTAATTTGTTTGGGTGAATGTTAGTTGGCTCCCATCGTCGCCTACTCTTTTGTCAACAGTTTGTCTTATCTTTGTTTGTTGATAAAGTTCATGACCCACTGTTCTCTCGCTTCCTGTTCTCATCACTTCAGAATCTCAGAACCTGAGCATCCAGTTGACCCTGCGTCCAACGTCTGCGATCGGAATGCTGTTTGCACTCATTTACCAGGACAGAGTCCCTCTCTCCATCGCTCTGGCCGACTATCACCCCAGCACCGATGAATGGCGAGATGTGAGTATTTAAACCTGTGTTTGTTTGTAACATGACTTTGTTTGATCTGTAGACTGACTTTTTCTGTGCCTTCAGTTTGTTCTGGTGTCGCTAGGTGATGTCATCATCGCCAGCTCTCCTGCCCCCCTGTGTGATGGTGAGAGTCATGAAATCCAGGTGATGATCTCAGGCAACCAGACCCAGCTGCTGGTCGATGGCAAGCCTGGACGCAGTGAAGACGCTGAAGTTCCCTTTGACCTCCTGTCACAGTCCAGCACCTTTATAGGAGGCCTCCCTGGTGAGGACACGCATGTTTATATACACATTTTACAGCATGTCATTCATACTGTATGTGAGGGTTTTATATGCACAGTTTGCAATGATAGTGGTGAGAACCTTGGAGGGAGGACAAGTTTAAGTTAGCTAAAAATCCTAATTTTTAAAACAGTGCAGACGTGATCAAAGGTGCAAGTGTTGGTAAATGTGTTTGCTGAGTCTGACAGATTCAACACACTGAATAATACTGTTTTGGATACTTGTGGTTAAGGCTTCTCCGCAGTCTCTCTTGTTGTCTGCTGGATCACATGTTGTCACATCCTCCCCTCAGATGTTCCTCTGGTGTCCACACTGGTGTCGGCTCCCTACAGCGGCTGTATGGAGGTCCGTGTTAACGGGCAGCCTGTGGACTTGGACCAAGCCATCCACAAACACAACGACATCCGCTCACACTCCTGCCCCTTGCTGGACTCTTTCCAGTGACCAGCGCATTGGTCTGCCAAAACTGATCCATACGCAGTTCATTCAGGCAATGGGGATGATTTCTAATATATTTATAAAAGCTTTGACCAGTGAGGAGATGTTTTAGATTGGAATGTTAAACAAAATAAAAAAACTGGACCAGGTATCATGGTGCCGCTTGGAGCCTTAGCCCAGGATCACCCTGTCCTTTTACTGTGATGACACTGCTGCCTAGAGGCATTTGCAGGGAATTTCACAGTATTCTCAGTATAATGGCTCAGTAAAGCAGTTTGTCAGCCAATGAGCAACATCTGTACTAGGCAGATGAAATGGGAATAAATGCTGCACAACATTGCCTCAAAAACTGCCCATGTATCACAGCCTTGTAAAGCCCACAAGAACACACAGGGCCTTATCTAGATCAATGTCAATGTCAATGTCAGTGGTTGGTCTTGGGTCAGCCTACTACGCCTGGCATCCTGTGCTTAAACGCCATTCTGACTGGAACTTTGTAGGCATAGTGACTCTTCGCTGCAGCAGCTAACCTGATACAGCTGTGGTCATGTTGCTTACATCCAGTTCACCTAAGGCCCACGTTCACAAAGCTTGAAATAATCAAGTGCTAATGTAGAATCCGATGAAATGAAATCAAAAAATAGGGACCAGATAAGTAGTCCTACATCAGCTACCCTACTCAGAGAAAATAGCGAATAGGTGCTCAGATCTTCATGAGTGTTTGGTGCGTAATGACTTAGGGGTTGACTGGGGATTAAATGAATCTTATTTGCCCCTAAGAAGCTGAATCCCCTCCTTCCCCACAGCAGGAAGGCGCGCTATTAGGCACAACTTTGTGTTCTGTAGAAAACCTTGCACATTGTCGCAGGCAGAAATGGACTGCCTGTGAAGCCATTTTCTTGATTTCCTCTCAACTAAAGCAGCACTCCATGTCTGCCTGCAACCTTAAAAATCAACCATGTGCCTCCAAAGAGCAACCAACCCGAACATCCCGACAGCTTCCCTCCAAACAGGTGAATCATTTCACAAAGGTTCAGTACTGTAACTCACAAACAGAGCTAACGCTTCTCCTAATGAAATGTTGTACTCATTGCAGTTAATACGCTATGCATTTCCACCTGTGCATTTTGGAGTATTACAGTTTTTCAAAGAAGTGACTGACACCCCGATTCTCAATAATCTTCAACAATAACGTCGTCACAAAGGCCCCTTCTTTCCCTCAGAATCACCCACTCACAGTTAATACCTGCCATATACCAATCTGAGGACGATATATTAGTCACAGAAGCACAGGGAGTCTGGAAGGGGCCCTCTCCAAGGAGGAGGGAGTGAGCACTGCATCGAACGCACCACACAAGCTACTGAGAGTAAAAAGAGTGCGCTGTAATATACTGAATATGTAAATAACGTGACTGTACAATGCTTTATAGAAGACAGAAAGTAAACACTACCTTATGCTCACTGAGGTTTTCTGCACATTTAAGTTGATCCAAAGTCAAACGGTGATCCGAGTCTCTCAACTTCATCTGCTTTCTGAAAAAAGTTTGAGCGATAAATGCCGATTGTTTTCTGGTTATAGGGAGACCGCGAGAGCAATAGTTTTTAATTTGATTTTATAGGTGCTGAGCAAATCAAAACACAATAAAAACAAAGAATGTCAGAGGAGCATTGTGATTGAGAATGTCAAAAGGGCTCCAGTGTTGTTTTACTTCCCTCTGTAATGTATCATTTTCTAGTTTCCTGATGAATGAATGCCAGAATATAGAGCTTGACGAGTTATTGTTTATTTTTATCATGTGTTGTGTATTGAACTTGTCTTTAGTTTTTATTTTTCACTTTAACTGCCAGTATGTGTACAATGCTGAGAGGAGTCTGCCTTTTGAGTTTTAACTTCCCTCAACAGTGAAAATCCTATTTAAAAACAAAAATAAAAGCAGTTGTATGAACATCATAGAGTAAAATTGTATTTTCAAAGAACGCATTTGTATGCTGTGTCTTTATGTTAAAGATAAACTTTTCCTGTCTTGCTCCATGTGTGACATGTTGTTAATGTTCTAAACTCGAGGTTTACTTCATGTCCTAGCTTTTTCCCAGTACAACTTTCAACTGCATCATCACTTTTCAGTGAAAAGATGTTTTGTTTGACATATTTTTTTTAATGAAAAATCGCAGTCGGTACTAACCCCGGTGAGAAATACATTGCCTTTCCTGTGACTGCTTCACACTGAAACACATTTTGCCAGTTGAATGTTTTTAATTTAAACCAGAAGTAACAGTAACTTAATACAGCTCTGACATGATGTGAAGACAGTGAGTGGAAACTACTGCATACGGAGGTATTACAGTGTGAATACATCGACTGGCTATTGCTGGAAAAAATGTTGGCAATAAATAGAATAAGAATAGGTTTTGAATTAATAATAATTGTAAGGATTATACCATTAATATGTTGGTTAACAAAGGTGAGTGAGTGGTTATGAAGTCATACCTGTTGTCCCATACGTAACATGATGAGGAACAAAGGTTTGCTGAAAATGTGAGATTCATTCAAAGGTCCCGGTAAAAGTAAAGTAAACCTTGAGTTTAGAATATCTAAGGTCATGTTAAACTTCTGTGCTCACTTGGTAATAATTTATTGAGCAATTCGAAAAATGTATTATTAAGGTGAGCTCCCAGTCAGTTTTTGCAAAAGTGGCCATTAGAGGTTGGGAGGAAATGGTAAATCACTGTGTAGCAGTAACACAAGTAGTCCTGAAGTCAGTGAACTGAGTCAGTAATAAGCATTATAAATCAATAAGCAATAAAACAACTACTTTGCTAACTTTGCTAATTGGCTGACATTAGCCGCTATACGATCAAACCAGACCACGTGTAGCTGAAACCCCTGAGTGAAATGAGCTGAGCAAAAGCATTTGTTTCTCATGAATTCAACTTTTTATTTGTAAGAGGAAGAATGTGTGATTTCTCCTTTAGAAAGTTACATAAACTCACTTTGGGGTGAAACAGTACTGTGAAAACAACAATTAGTACTGATGATACTTTAAAATGTGAGATTCAAGGAGAAGTTCTGCACTACAGAAATACAGGAGACTTATACCACTTACATGCTTACATGACAAATATGAAGCAACCATCCAATGTGGCTAACTTAGCTTAGCAAAAAGACTGGAAATGGGGGAAATAGCCATCCTGTCACTCCATAAATTGTAGTTTTTAGACTTAAGTGTATGCACAAAAGCAAGATGAACTGAAAATTGTGAGCTTCAGAGGAGCTGGAAGGTGGATTTTGTTATTTTCAAAAGACAATCTCTTCGCCAGTTTCAGGCTTTATGCTAAGCTAAGCTAATCAGGCTTCATACTTCTTGTACAACCATGAGAGTGGTATCAATCTTCTCATTTAACTCTGCGCAAGCAAGAAAATCAGAATATTTTGCCATACGTCAAATTGTTCCTTTAAATATGAGATTCTGATGAAGCCCTTACTTCACGTGTATTTGTATACATCAGCATTTCTGATAAGTGTGTCTTTAATACATAATGTATATCATAGCATCAGCAGCTACAGAATCCTAGCCAACAGCAGTTAACATGCATCATCAATAAATAATACACTGTATACAGACTTTAAAGTGCACATTAAATGATTCACATAAATACAATCAAATAACAGCAACATTTACTCTCTTGTTCTCATTTGAAGAAAGCCCTTTTAATTGCTCGTTCAGGAGTTATACCGAAACACTAAATAGGAAGCCCTGTTGTCTACACAAGTTATAACCGAAACAGCTATCATAGTCAAGTGTACCACTGTATACACTTACACATATGTAAGCATGTAAAGGCCAGCATTAGGCTTAAAGAAAAGTGGGACATTTTGGGGCTTTCTTGCTGAGAGTTAGATAACTTCCTGGAGTCCATTTGTAGTTTTTACTCTTCAGTGTTTGTTCAGTGAAACAAACAAGATATAAATTGTTAATTAGTGAGCTTTTAAAGATGCTGGTAGGTGGATTTTGTTTCCCAGGCTAGCTGTTTCCAGTCTTGTGTTAAGCTAAGTTAGCTGTTAGCTGGCTGTAGCTTCATATTTACCTATATATAGACATGAGAGTGGTGTCAATCTTAACGTCGAACTCTCAGCAAGAAAGCAAACAAGCACATCTCCCAAAACGTTTCCTTTAATGAATACACATTAAATAACTTATCTCTGTATAATGCATAGCTACAGATCTATGTCTCTCTTCAGTGCGAGCACGTGAAATGCAGCATTTACATCAGTACAGAGCAGCCGTGAAGCTCACTGAGTGTTTTCCATCCACAGTGCAGACTATGAAATGTCTTGTGCTACATTCAGTCTGATCCCATCCAGATATTTTGTCTCCGACATGCCCCATATGTTCGTCTGAGGGCTCAGCAGGCGTAAGGTGGAGGTTTCTCAAAGGGGCTGTAGGAGGACCCGTAGAGGACAGGGGCATTGGGTGTCAGCATGTAGCCGCCGGGTTCCTGGGTGGCTCCCTGAGGCTGTGGCTGGGTGGGAGCCTGAGAGGGCTGCTGGCTCTGGTTCTCCTCAGACAGGCAGGGGTTGGACGCAGGGCCTCCTTCAGGAATCAGCTGAGGAGTAGCAGGTGGCTGATAGCTGCTGTTAGGCTGAGGGAGTGGAGACGAGACAGGGAGTGGCAGGGAATGTGAAAGTATAGCCAAAGATACTGAAATCTTCTCTGGCATTTTTATGTGAGGTGTGGTTTTTTTTATTGATCGTGCCGTTTGGTTCTCTGGTAGCAGCCAGAGAAATAGCAGCAAATATTAGGCACCATCAATAATAAATCTGTGCCAAACATTACAAATGTCAAATCCATCTGTTCTATGAAACAAGACCAGTAGGAGAATCTATTAAGCTGACTTGCTAAATAGCAAACTGTCATCACATGTACTCGTTTTTTTTTGTTTTTTGTCTTTTTTTTTTTACTTTATTTAACCTTCCAGGCAGCCATTTATGTGCTAATAACTGAGCAGCATCGTAGCTGAAAGCAGGGAGGGACCTTTTGGGGAATTCTTCTGAGGGAAAAACAGCGTTTATCCCACAGTAGACATGGAACAGTGAGACTGAGGATGCATGCTTTTAGTTTTGCAGGTATCCACCTCAGCAATGTGAAGTGGCAGCAGTGCAGATTAATAGTTTTCTCTCCGGTCAAGTGCTGTGATGTTAGAGTGAAACAGCTGTGCAGCAACAGCACATTTGATCCAGTGCTGCTCATCTGGTTTCCAAACTAATACACTGGAACAGAAGATTGGCCTTTTTCTCATTAGACATTCTGACCTGCCATTGTAGGAAAAACACAGATGTTACTAATAACATTAACATGTGTCCCAGTGATCCATGACAGTGTGATAGTGAGCCAAAATACCCCGAAACTGAGGTAGATAAATTCAACTCAACCATCACTAATTTTGTTATCCACACCTGAGCTTTTCTTACATTGTATCGTCAGTGAAAAGGTGCCTGTTAATGGTTCTTATCCTGTTTTGGTCTGGGTCCCTCACCTGCATGGGCACTGGATAGTTGGGGTAGGCGGGTAGAGTCTGTCCCGAAGGACAGAAGCCAGCGTAGGTGAGCATGTGCTGGGTCGGGTTGTACAGGATGTGGGGTGGCGGCGTTGGGCTCGGAGCCATCTGCGGAGTCGGTTTCTGCTGCAGGAAAACAGTAAAAATGCTTTGGATAAGATGAGAAATCATCAAAGGAGGCTTGAAGGCAAATGTGAAAGAGTGTGCACCAGTTATACATGAATTACACACACACTTTATTGTATTAGAGTAAGTATGATAGCTGCCTAATGTGGTGTAGCAACAATAATCGTAAAATCAGGACGATTAAGACCAACAAAATCAGATCAGAGATTTTCATGTCTTCTCAACAGATTAACAGACTCCAGTCATGCCTGCTGAAGTGAGGTTTATGTACTTTCATGTGTCGACACGAACTTTTTTTTGTTGTGTAGTGAAACACAAATATATCTGCACAGATCTTTGGTAACACAGCAAAATGCAAGATACTGCTGGGCTGTCATTATAATTCTAATGATGATTGAAGTCAGGATCCAATGGTTCACACACAGGCAAGAAACAGATGTCAGGGATTTTACGTTGTTCAGTGTCAGACACCGTGTGTGGCCTGGAGGCAAAAAGGAAAGGCGACTAGTTTGAAGTGATGAGTATAATAAAAAGCCTTCATTGAGGCGCTGAAGCTTTTTATTTCCCTCCGGATTCAGGCTGCCTTTAAATCTTCTTTCTGTGAATTTTCTGTGGCCCTTCACTTTCCTTTTTTTTTTTTTTTTTTTTTTTTTTAAACTTCTTGTCCGTAAAGTAAACATGCCCTCCATTTTTTTCTCTTTTTTAAGTGGGAACATTTTTGGACTCCTCCTCACTATATCCTTGTACGCTCCAAGGATGGCGGCAGTGATGATTCCCAGGAACAAGCCGATCACGTTGAGCACCACTGAGGCCCACAGCAGACGGTGCAGGTGGATCACATCCCAGCAGCTGCTGACCCCGGTGAACTCATAGTACTGTGTGTGATACTCCTTGCTAGAGGAGAAAGAGAACAAGTAGGCGGTGTAATCGTGAGCTGGTGAGGACTAGACCTGAACCACCATACCTCTGTTTTTTAACTATTATAGCCATAAATCACTTTACATTAAGAGAAGAAGGTGAAGAAAACAAAGAATCCCCCAAACTATCCATCATGTGTACTCACTATATGACCTTTGTCTTTTAATAACTGAGCAGTACAGTAGCTAAGAGCAGGGAGGGACTTTTTGGAAAACTATTCCCCTGGTGGGTTCAAGAGCTTATGGAAAACTCCAAAATCTGGAATTTGAAAGCTGGCTGTAGAACAGGAAACTGCAAGAAATTGCAATGCAAGAAAGAGCCAAAATCACATGATCCATTTCAGTTTGTGTGTGTTTTCTCTGAGTGATTTTCCGACAGCAGCCTGGAAATGCGATTTTTGGCAGCCAGCTCTGAAATCTAGGATATTGTTTTTATACTAGCCCCTGCTCTCTACTGAATGATCACAGAATTATAACATTATAACTGCCAAAAATGGATAAACATGTTCACTGTGTTGGACATTTCATCTAAAAACATGTGAAAAAGTCTGCAGTGATGTTAAGTACATGCATATTGAAGTTAAAAAGTGCAGACCCAGCTGCATCACTCTTATTTATCCAAAACAAGGTGTGCTCGCGCGCGCGCACACACACACACACACACACACACACACACACACCTCTCACAGTTGTACAGGTAGCAGCAGTAGCAGGTGTTGCTCCTCAGTTTTAACTTGCATGCTTTGTTGAATGAACGGCACGTCACCTGCGGTGTCAGAGAAGAGGTTCTCAGAGCAGATCATTTGCAATAAAAAGATAAGATAAGCAGGAGGTGGACAAACAATCTGGACAAAGAAACACATGGGAAAATGTCTACATGTCTATATGTAATGTCCAAAACTTCTATTCTTCTGCTTTCAGTACAGTAACATTATTTGACCACTAGGTGTCACTACACACATTGAAAGGCTCCAAGAACACAACATATAATCCTGTATATTAACCTAAAATTCATTTCAAGCATCATTTGCAACATTTAAAAGATAACTACTATAACACAAACTTAAAGCAGAGTGTACGAGGAGGAGGATTAGCAAAACGTACAGATCATGAATAGAAACCAGGCAAGGCTACTAAAAGATATGTATAAAATGTATTTGCTCAGTGTGAAATGCCTTGTATTCTTGTACAACATCAACAACATCAGGTGATATTAAGTGTGTCTACAGTATGTATGCATGCATGAGAATCACCTCAGTATAGTAGCTGTCATAGGCGTAGCCCGATCCACTGACGTAGAAGTCACATATGTCCTCCTGCAAGGGTCTTGTGTCCTGTGTGTTAGAAACATGAACCACAGCTATGTGTAAACAGGCAAACTAACGAAGAATGTATAAAATAATCAACTTGTCACACACCAAAATGCTTCTCCAGCATCATTTTTGGAATAAATTCTCCATAAACAGTAATTCACTTTACATGTGTGATTCTGTCCATCCTCCTGCTGTTCCTCTGTGAAGGTTTACAACATGTGCCTGCTCAAAACCTTCCACTTCACCAAGACTACAAACCCCACAGCATTAAACCTCACTGGACTTAATATAATGTGAAATATAATGCGATTGTCCGAAGCTTGAAGGAGCAATAAATATGATTTTTACTGTCCTGCGGGCACCAAATTAATATATCTGCAGAGGTTTGATAGCACTGTTGATCAATATCAGTGAGTTGGTGCCAGGTGCTGAGAGGCCCAGCTTTTTAAACCCTCCACACTCGTTAAGACACTCATTAAATTTCATTCGACTGATGTGACACACTGAGGTGTTCATGTCAATGGATCAAAACACAGAGAGCATCTGAGATTTCTAAGAAGCAAACATGAGCTTATTTGACCTGTCAGCATTTTCTGTTTGTTCCCTTATAGACAAATTCACACATTTGTGGAAAATGTATTTCACGCATGTTAATTTAGTGTGGGAGTTATTAAAGTCTATACTGAGAGTTTGAAATTGTCCTCTAACTGATGCCGTGATGGGGAGTCTTCCCATGAAAACTAAATTACAAACATTACGTAGCAGTGAACGTTTGCCTCAGAGAGACACAAATCTTTATGGAGTTTCTTTTTATGTGCTAATTTCTCTTTCAATAAAAAAATATATTGCAAAATATTTTATATCTACATCAGACTCCAGCAGAACATCGCAGGGATGTTAACCGTTAAATCAATTCTCTGTTGAAATAGAGTTAAAGATCTATTTTTGGAAACATATATTCTTCTTCTGTTGTTGCATAGTGTGTGTTTTTATTTCTTTGCTTGGTGTTACAAGTTTCCAATGTCTTAGAGAAAGTAAAGTAACGTTTGGACACATTTCATCAGCCCTGTTATGCTGAATGTTTCTCCATCTCTTCAGGTGGCCCGGCGGCTCTCTGCAGGTCAGGCACTGAGATTGGCTGGTCTGGTCTGGCTGTCTGGTGTCGTGATGGGACTGACAGTTCTGTCTGATTACATCCACAAGTTCCTGATCTGACCTGCATCTCTGCAGCCAAACTCCCCGTCTCTGTTGACCTGGTGATTAAATCTGGTGTGTGAATGTGTGTCACGGTTTGTTCAGGGTGAATTGGTTTGTGTTTCCTTCTTGTCGGTGCAGGCATGTACACGCATGTGATACCTACGATGAACTCTGAAGCAATGATCCCATCCACGATGGCACAGAAGAAAGACGCGATGACTCCGATACTGATGAAAATGATGGCTGCCATGAGCTTAAAGAGATGAGGAGAGTGTAAAGGAGGACAAAAAGAGGGTAAAGTCATGAGAAATCATTTTGGAACATCATAATTTCACTGTCCAGAGTATTTAATATTTACTTCTTATTCATTAATTCATATGCTGGAGTCAAAATTTTATCATAAGCAGAAGACACACATGCACACGCGTAAGTGTGGTGTTTCTGCTGATGTGTGTCCTGATTGGTTGTCTGCAGCATCTGGAGTGCAGGACGATAAAGGAAATGTACGGCTTCTTGTTCTGCCAATGCAGAGGTGCTTTGTGGGTAATTTATGGGCAAAGAGGCAACATATGCGGCCTTTTGTACCAGCAAGGTCAACCTAATTCTCACAATCTGACCCACACACGCACACACACGCACACACACACACACACACACACACACACACACACAAACTGGGCCTGGACAGACCCAAACACATTCACACAATCCCAGCCCAGGAGTCTGATCACTGATCAGTAACCTCAAAATTTTACTCTTCAAACAACGGCTGAAAGTATTTTTCTGATATCATACACACACACGCACACACGCACGCACACACACACACACACACACACACACAGTCCAGCAGACCCAGCTGGCCGATCACAGATGTCTGATCGTGAACTTTATCACTGAGCATCGTTTGCTTTCTGTTCAATCGCTCCTCCAGGACTAAACCTCCTGTAGTGAAGCAGGAGGTTAAACACACACTTTTTTCTAACCACTGTATCTATCTATCTAACAATCAGCCACCAAAAACAAGAAAATTAAGGAAAACGTAGTGTAGATTTTTTATAATGTGCAGTACATCTACTGATCCTGTATTGACAAGAGTGACTCATTTGATTTATAAAAGACTTTTCCTGTCGGTGATTTCTGATTCCTGCCATTGAAAAGTTGTTTTTTTTTTTTTTTTAGAGACATTTCCACTAAATTTCTTTAATCCAGAAGAATTTTCTTGGTTGGATTATCCCCAAGCACCCCTGACAACAAGACTGTTTGTTTGAGAGACTAAGACTAAAACTAACTACTATGACAAGTCAAAATGTCTGCTGTGAAAAGGGCCTATTAACTTTTGTTCTATTACAATACAGAAATGATCACATAATGATAAAAATAACATTTTCTTTCAAATAAGTATGAATTTGCTGTGAGATCCAGCTCCATTAGTTGAAGGTGGTGCACACCTGCACAGGTTCACTTGTTCTGGTGTCAGACAACAGACATGACACTGAAAACCTCCTGAGCAGCCGGTGGTGGAGATGCTCAGTTAAAATTACTTATCTTCTTATAGCCACTAAGTGTTGCCAGAGACAGTCCAGTCCATATGACTGCATTAGTCTGATGCACAGCAGATTTTGGGTTGATCTGTTTTGGGGCCACAGGGCAAAAATCTGCTGTTGGACTGGATGACAGTTGTACCATCCACTGTGCATTATGCGTGTGCTCTGTCAAATACCATAGTGTTGCACATGGCAGCTTCATTCTATCACCTAGAGATACACTATGAAAATTTGCTTTATGCTGGCTGGATTAATACATCAAATGACAAACATTTCTGTACAAATAATAGAAAAGAAACAAATGAAATGCTGGGATAACAGGCCTGCTCCACACCCCTATGTTTTCAGTGTGTCAGATAGTTTGTGGGATTTTGATTTAACACAACTTTATTTGCAAAGATACAACATCTGACACAATATAGACTAAGGCTACGTTCGCACTTAGGGAAAACGCATATGTTTTTATGCGGTTTGGCCTCTCGTTTACACGCAAACGGAGTTTTTTTCACAGAAAATGATCATTATTAAAAACTCCGGCCAAGGTGGAGATTTCTGAAAACGCTGGTTATGTGTTGGTGTGTAAACAGGGTTAAACGGCGTTTTAGGCTCAGAAACCTTAGAACATGCAACTGAAAATACTTAACGTCATGTGAGCAACCTATGTTTACACTCGCGCCCATAGGTTTGGCATAGTTATGATGGCGCTCAATGGCGTATTTATCCGGGTTCATGTAAACAATAACATTTTTGAAAATGATGTTGTGTGCACGATGTTATTTTTGAAAACGGAGGGGCTAAAAAATCCGTTTTCCAAAATACGTAGGCTAATTCCAGGACCTGCTTGAGTTGATGTTGTGCAATACTGCTGCAAATGTCAATACCAATTTGCAAATCTTGGGTTTTGAAGTGCACCCAGTGATAACGGCATAAGCTGCCTCACCTGTGTGGGTAGACCACTGGTAATTAAGACCTTTCAGCTTTATTTGGTTTTTGGTTCCACAGGTTTGATAAATCAGAAATAAACATACCTGTTCAATATAGTGCTGTAAACATCCAAAACATGAACCGATCAGGCTTTTTTCACCATTCAAATTTATACAAGCACATTTTTAGTTAACCTGGTGGCCAAGCGATAAACGTCTAGCTGTGATTAAACCAAGGCATGGTGAAAAGAGATACTGAAACAAGGGGTTTTTAAAAATGAATTTCCCTCAATAAAGTGAAATAAGAGCTGAGGGTTGAGAATAATAAGCTTTCTCTGGGTGGGTTTTATCTGCCACTGGCCCAGACTCTCCAGTTCATTAGCGGTTTAAATGACTCTGCTTTTATGGGCTGCAAGTGGGAGATGAGGCCAGCAGCAGAGACAATAGAGCCTGACGACTGCATTACTTCACATTACCTTAGCACCAGCTGCCAGCACATAAAACACCTCAACACACACTCTGTCGTCCCCAAATCTCCCCTGATCCAACTGAAGCAGAGAGGAAAATCAAGCACTGTAAAAGATTAAAGACACACAGTCACGTACAGTAGATAGTTTTCTGCTCCCAGGAGTCGAGTCAGTAAGGGCACATTTAAAAGTAAAGTAAGTAGTCAGTAAATTTACTCAAGCACTGTACAGTTCAGTACAGTTGTGAAGAACTGTACTTATTATTTCTATTATATGCTACTTTTGTGCTTTTATGAGACAGCTATGTCTCCAAGTTACTTTTCAAATTTTTTCATTTAGAATTGATGTAAAATACAATGCATTGTGTAACAGACCAGCTGAAACAGTTTCTTTGTCATACTTCAAGTGCATTTTGCAGATATGACTTGGGTACTTCTACAACCCTGATTCCAGAAAATTTGGGACACTGTGTAAAACATAAATATACTCAATAGAGAACAATACATACTGCTTATTCTGAATTTGACGCAGCAACATGTTTCAAACAAGTTGGAACAGGAGCAACTAAAGACTGAGAAAGTTGATCAATGCTCCAAAAACACCTGTTTGAATCATTCCACAGGTAAACAGGTTGATTGATAACAGGTGATAGTATCATGCTTGGGTATGAAAGGGGCATCCTCGAAAGGCTCAGTCATTTACAAGACAGGATGGAGCGAGGTTCATTACTTTGTGAACACAGGATTGTGTGAAGGATATTGATACATGTTGGTGGTAAACACAATTCGCAAATGATTGCACTGCATTGTTTTTATTTACCTTTTACTGAGCGTCCCAACTTTTTTGGATTGTATATCAGTAGGATTTGAATTAGGGGTGTCATATTGACGATAACTGTAACATTTAAAAAATGGAATATTGATATCATGTTAATGATACTCAATATTGTGTACATAATCCAATGGCTCTCAGACAATATCCCCCAGAATCAGTTATTTTTTCCAAAAGATTTGGGTTTTGTAAAAAAGACTGTGTGTTGTACATCCCAGATTTTTTTTCTCATTTTCTATTGATATTGCAATAATATCGTTATCATGAATTCCACGATAATCATGTAATGAAAACCTAATGATGTGACAACCCTATTTCAAATGAAGGACTTTTAATCGTAATGAACAATCTTTACATCAAGATATTGGTACTTCCACTTAACCCTGCAATGCACAGGGCTGATGTTGTGTTTTTGTCCACCTGTTGAATAAGTCCAATATTCACGCTCTTTTTGCTCTGTTTTTGTCTCTACCGACTCCTGAGGGAAATATCTGGCTTTTAAGCTGCTACATGCTTCACCATGCTTTCCAGCTAGTTGCTAACTGTGTCTGTCTGCTGCTGCTGAGCGGAAAGTATACCGTGGGTTTTTACGACACTATGAGAGCGATGAGAGTGAACTAAAACAGTAACGCTGCAGGCCGGGCAGCTACACAACAAGCTCAAACTTGTTATAAAGCTCTGTAAAGCCGAGGCTAGCTCCAGGTTATAGTTCTCTGTAGATTCATGTAAATTGTTAGTTGTTACATTATTGATATAACAATGTCGATCATAGCCATTTTCTACCAGTATGTAAGAATTAGTGACATCTAGCTGTGAGTTGACAGATTGCAACTAACTGAATAGCCATCGTCTCACCCTTTCCAACCATAAAGAGCCACAGAGCCAGAGTTTGGTTTGTCTGTTCTGGCCATTTGGACATTTAAGTACTGAAAAACTGAGAGAAATACTGATTAAAGACACAGATGATGAAAGTTTTGGAGAAGAAGATACACCAGTGACCAAGAGATAAAGACACAAAGAGGGATTTTATAGCAGTCAGTAAAGATACTTATCAGGTTATGTAACTAAAGTCGCTGACTGCTGCAAGGTCTTCTTCCCTGCTTAGTGGTCCAGTGACCACAGATGGACACACCGGTAATAAGAACGTGTTGGGTAAAATACGGCCCTTTAAAAGGTTCACCGTTCTGCTCTCCAAGCTGCAAGGTGACCTGAAGGACAGCAGCCTGTGAGATACAGGCAGTAACTACAGAGGAGGCTGCTGGAGCATGAGCTACATGAAGCATTTAGTCATAAAGAAATCGTACAGTGCATGAGGGCAGTGAAGCCTGTTTTAGGGCCAGCGAGGAAGCGAGCTTTACTTTTTTTCTCGTGGTCACAGACAGAATTTCATGCACCACGATCCTTTTAAACATTTTGGAGGATGAGATAAGGCAAAGTGAAAGGCAGCCGCCTACGAGTCATTAATTTTTTTTTAAAGCTTTATCCAAGATATGTCAGCGGTGCACAAATGTGTGTTTTACCTGCAACAATGCCTCACATTCATAAAGAGGACTGGTCTCTCGCCAAGATTTGTGATGAGCCTTAAAACACCCAAATCTAAGCAAAGAGATGCAACTGGACAGATGTTTAACACTGATCTACGTGGTTTAAAATGGTGGAAGAGTGCATACATTTGTCTTCCTCCCTAATAAAAAGGTATCAGTTCTAACTCTATGCCACCGGGTTTTCAGCTGTGGGTGACATTATTTTTGTTTGCAAAAGTGTTTATTATCATACAGAGCTCAGGATATGCGGGCTGTATATTTTTCTGCTCTCTCTGTAAAAGTTACAGTTTTGGATGGCCAGCCATGTTGTTTTTGTCACATAAGTGACACCACAAACAAAAACTTTATCCCCAAGAAAAACCTGACCCAAATCTTACCCAAGTAGATGTCACAGTTGCTTTGTAGATATTTGACGATTATATTAATTTGTAGTAGATAATTTTGAAAAAATTGTCATCACTTTTTGTAGGTCTAGATATGAATTATTGTGCTCTATGAAGGGCGATCAGCACAAACTCAAAGGGCTCAATCTTAGAAACACCTACAAATACACATCTACTCAAGTATGCTGCACTATCTACGCTATACAATTAATGACTTAAAATGGAAATGAATTGCTTGATGTAGGTGTTTTGTAACCACTTCAACATTCAGTCACTGTTGTGAACTTCTGTTTAGCTTTTACTTGTGTTTTCTTGTAGTGTTTCATCATTATTATTTGATTTTCAGTTTTCGAGTGTTAATTTCTAGAATGGTTTATGCGGCATATCTTTAATAATCATCAGAATTTTTATTCATATCTTAATCTTATAGATCTTATATTTTTATTTTTGCTGTGCATTCCAAAAAAGTTGTGCCGCTCTATTGAAAAAAGCACAGAGACAGCATATCAAATGCTGAAATTTCATTGTTTTTTGAAAATTATTTCCTCATTTAGAATTTGATGCCAGCAACATGTTTCAAAGAAAGTTGGGACAGAGGTAACAAAAGACTGGATGAGTTGTGAAATGCTAAAAGTAAAGATGGGAGGAGTTCACCGCTCTGTGACAGACTGTGCTGGCAAATAGTGCAACAATTTACTTGTTTCTCAATGCAAAACCGCAAATCAATTTTGATCGATTGATTTGTTCCAATCAAGAGTCAAGAAGAAAATGTCTGTTTGACAGCAGCAGATGAACTAGTCTGACTGTTTACAGTTCAAGCAACATCAAACCCTCCATCTGCTGCTTCATGAGGCCAAAGGACTGTGACATCCAGGAAGTAAGAGAAGTGTCGGAGCTCTCAGGTGTCCGTGGCATTGTGGTACAGTTACTTGTTCTTTAATGAGCGACCTTGCTTCTGCCAGGTGGCTCTCATGTTACAGTATGAGCCTCGGACACAGAAGGGAAGAAGACACCTGTGTGAGGAGACCATTGTGTCACATGTGCCTCAAAAGAGACACTGCAGACCAGCGCCAGTGTGACAGCGATCACACCATTAAAGTTTAAAGTGCAGCCCTGGGAATAATGCCAAAGAGGCAGACAGATACAGCAGGTAGTTAATGCCCGAGGATTCACACATTTAAACAAGGAGAGAAACAAAATCAGGGACTCAAAAGAACCTGGAGAAAATACTAACCTTGTTACACATAAAAACTGTCTTCATCTTGATTAAATGTAGGCGACTACAAGGAGTTTTTAACTGATTATGAAACAGTCAAAATTTTATTCTGATGCCTGTGTATGACCTACATAAGCAAACAAGACCATCATCAAGAAGATGGGTTTGATTTCCTGCAAAATCAGATCAAATGATTTAGGGAATATGTTTACATTTTCCATGGCAAAGCTACAAGGAAGCAGAAAAGAGGCGGTCATACCGTGTTTGTCCACACGGGCCTTCAAAATCAAACAAAATGAAAGCTCCTTGCTTTAAATGATGCTTTATTTTGAACTATGTTGGCTGTATATACTCACACAGACACAGTGTGAACAGCCCTGGGAAAAGTATATGGGTAGGCCAGATTAGATATACTACACTGTAGTGTAACGTAAGACTACGATGCCGTGGATGCCTCATGAAAAATTCACAAGACACACTGATATACCAAAGTCATGATGACAGAGGGAATGTCTATCACACCAAGACAAATTTTCTGTTTCTCTGTGCTGCAAAATGTCTCTGATTGTCTCTAAAATGTCTGTAAAGTCCATTCGGAAAAAATAAATGTCACTGGACTTTGTTCAGCTTCAGCTTTGATGACTTTAAAGCTGCAGTAGGTAACTTGTATAAAAGTAATTATTTGTCATATTTGCTAAAACTGTCCCTATGCCCAGACAGTAGTACATGAAACATGTAATCTGTGAAAAAAAAAGGGCTCCATTGGTCCCAACTACTGCTCCTACTGTGATTTGCAAGAATCCACCACGCCCGACACAAAACAACCAATCAGAGCCAGAGGAGCGTATGAGGGAGTGTCTGACATCTGTCAATCCCTACTCACACATGCTGCGAACAGCCCCTCCCTTCGCTCAGTCAAACAGCTCTGTGAGTGGCGTCAGGAGGCTAGTGAAAGCTATGGCGGAGCAACAGCCACCCGCAAAGGAGAAACTGCCCATACCGTCGCTGCCAACAATAGCATATACGGCTAAGACAACAAATAACCATAAAGCTAATATGGTGATTGTTACAGTAACACTCCATGGTGCATACGGTATGTTAGCGACTGTGATGTAGTGGCTAGGCACAGTTAGCTTGTTTCAGATGTTAAGGCTTACGTTACTGGTTGTCATGGCAGCCATGCAGGGAGGAGTGGCTTGGAGGCAGGGGATGAGTGCATTTGGGGGGGGGAGTGACGTGGAACTTGTGTTGGTTCAAATTTTCAGGCTAAGTCTGCTCTCTTCTCCATCTTACCTACTGCAGCTTCAAGCTAACATATTGAGCAATGCCCAGCATTAGCTTATTGCTATTGAGGACACTGAGGTCCTAAGACGTCCTCAGTGATTTTTTGTGAATTTGTCGGCTTTATCACCCCACAGTAAACTAACACACAGTGGGTCTATTATAATCATATTGCATATTTCTAGGCTTAATATATTTAAATTATCTGTTCACTAAGCTACGCTCCCCTTATTGTCGCTACATCAGTTGAGTGATAAAAGAGGCAGATTTACCACTCAAAATCTGTCATGTGTGTTTGAAACAATGGGCCCTCGATTTCAGACAGACATACAACAACATGCTTCTCATTTCTAGTCAGCGACCGTTGATTTTCTCAGCTAAAATGCCGACTGGACTGGCATGATTCATCAAAGGTAGCTAGCTAGCTAATTAAGCTAATGTCAGCTTCATTGACATTTTGATGTTAGTTTAGCTGCTTAGTTTACCTGGACAAACAAAAGGTTAGATTTATGCTTTATTGGTCATATTTTTACAAAGCATATTTCACTTTTAAGATAACCAGAGACGAGGCTTGAGGACTCTTCTTATCTAACAAAGCAGGACTTTTAGGTCAACAAAAAAATAAAGAATTCAGTATTTCTTCACCAAAACATTATTCTGGGTAGTATGTAGTGTGTAATAGAAGGATTAGAAACATTTTAGTCCTTCATGAAAAATCCAAATAATTAAAGCATTTTAAAGACATAATTTTTGGTATCGAATCATTTGGTGTGGTTTCTTCTCTTTGTCCCTTGATTAGACCGTCAGAGCTTTATGTTGAAATGAAAAATTCAATATTCCCACAGGACGTTTCTGACATTGAGAAGAATAAATGAGACGTGGTTGAAACTAACTTGGCTTAACTAAATTAGATGTGTACAAGAAAATAATTAGGACGAATTCTTAGGGGGGAAAATGAGAACTTGCAATCTGTTAACATTTCTGTGTCACTGGTGTCCTCTTCAGTCCTTGCAGGGACGCTGTTAATCTCATGCTGGGTTTCATGTACTGCGAAAGCGATACTGATTACTTAAATGACACAGGGGAATAGTTTCAGCCTCTGGTTGCCACTGGCCCTCACAGCAGTTGCGTTTCTCTGCAGCTTTCACTCGTAGACAGTTTCTCTTTTATTCTGTTTCATTTCTTTTCCAGGAGTCTGAAGCTCTCAAACTAAATTTTGTATTTTATTTATGTATCTATTTTTACTTTAATCATTACCACAAAGTTAAAAAGGGAGTCTGGCTATTCTGATCAGAGGCTCCCCTCTCTTTCCTTACATTTTAAGAGAAGTGAATCTTTGTAGCTCAGGTGGTTGCTCTACCTGTCAGTGTCTCCACCCTGGAGTCATTGACATGATGATTTTCTGAAGCCCCTCTTGTGCAGGGAGGCAAATTGATGATATTATACCTGTGTCCCTGTCTGAAATAAAGGAGCCCTGTCAGCAACTGACCAATACTAATGAAATTTACCCTCTTGTCATTGAAATCCAGAGCCAATCACATTCACTTGCCCTAACCACAACTTCAGTCATGCACGAGGACCAAGAACACATTACGCCGCCATTGAGTAATCAGATTTGCTTCTTGCTCATAATAGAGCAATTTCCCATAAAACTGTTTAGTGAATTTGGAAAGTCTGTAACACAATCCTCTAATTTATAGTGTCCTGTTTTCCTGGAACAGTGCCTCATTTGTAGAAGATGCATATTATGAAACTCAGACAGAAGTCACCTTGAGAAAGAACAGAATTCGAGCTGTTGCCATAAACAAAAACATGGCCAAACGCATTCATACTGGTTACAATTTACACATCCTTCTAGCTGTCCTTTTAGCTTTGTTCTGGTGTCCAGCAACTTGCTAAATGCCATGTTTTCCTCATCACCTAGTTGCAAGCTAGTCTGTTTGGAGCAGGCCAGGTCGTGTCCGGTGGGTTTTTATGCATATTTCACTCAATGTGTGTCAATGTGTGGAGCCGAATGAAGGCAAGGGAGAGCAGCTGGAAGCATCTGTTTGTTAATCACTGTACTGGGCTATGCATGTGCAGGGATAGTTAGAAGCTGACAAGATGTTTATAGTCAAGGTTAAAATACCCTCAGGAAATTAGACTTACTGCCTTGCATACATCTATGCTGTCCCAAAAAGGCTACTAGCTGTTGTTTTAAAGACTATGGTAAGGTTTATTTGTTTTTCCTTATTCCTCTTAAGCAAAAGCTATCCACAGCTGCTAAAAAGTGAACCATTCAAAAGGATGAAATAAGTGAAATTGTCATTGTAATGTGATTTTTATACGTGTTACAGCATTGACAGGACAAGCAGAGGAGCAGACTCACCATGGGTCTGCGGTTTTCCACCAGGTGGATGCCAACAATACCCAGAAATGCTCCAAAACTCAGCTGGAGGCACAAAGAGATCAAAGCGGACGAAACATTAGGGTTCAGAGGAAGAAGCAGACAACAAGTCAGTCGTAGAGCGTTTGAGGGGTCAGTGAGGGGAGGCGTCACTCACGGTGATGCCGGGGTAATATCCAGCAACAGGCACGTTGTCTGTACGAGTGGCAGAAATCAGACCCACAGTCAGCACCAGCAGAGCCAGAGCCAGCAGAGACACAGTCATCCACAGAGCCGACCTCCTCCGACGCTGGTACTGAACTGAGGATGAAGAGGAGGAAGAAACAGGGTGACAAGAGGACCTCTCCACAGAGAAAGGACATTACAGTGTTGCAGCAGCAGTTCACATATCACAAAACACACATAACTTACACTAAACTGACCTGAGGAAAATATACACACATGCAAAGACACTATACTGTACTAGATAAAGTGAAAAATAAAACTGAATAAATAAGATAGAGCTCTCACAATATTTATATCTAATTATATTCATGATCACTAATTCCCCTGGTCCTGAACCCTCTGAATAAAAAGCTATTCTGACTCTGATTCTGAGCATAAAACCCAAACCTAAATCTCCCTGAACATGGACATACTGAAATACTTTATATTTTATCATTCACTTAAGTAAAACTAGCAGTACAACAATGTAAAAATGCTCCATTTCAAGTAAAAGTCCTGCATTCAAAATCCTAATTAATTATCAACATTGTTATTTATCACACTCATATGTGTCTGTTTTATAGGCTGATTTACTCTGTAAGAAATCATCACATTTTCTATTCTTATTTTAGATTTTGTCATCAAAAGTTTGCAGGGTTTTTTTTTTTTTTTTTTTTTTTTGAAGCACCAATCAGTGAGGTTTTCTAGAGTGCAAGAACTTTTTAAAGACATTTTTAAAATCAAAGTAACTACATCAGATGAATGTGAAAAGTACGACATTTTCTTCTGGAAGGAGAACAGCATAAAAAGCAAATACTCAAGTAAAGTACAAGTAGCCTAACTCAGGACTACCTATGTTTAAGTGCAGTATTTGAGTAAATGTACTTGCCACCTGAGCTGTGGAAGAAGCGTTTCAGGTATTTCTAACAGAAGCTTAAACACATCAAACCTGTTAGAGAATGAAGTTGTGTCCTTGCTTTGAAGGACTTTTTGCTCACAAGTCTGCATCCAGTTTAAACGGAACAACATAGAAATCTTGCACACTAGAAAAAAACATCTTACATCAAGCCTTCATACAGCTCTCACTAAACTTGGCATGACTGTACCTGCAGGATCTAGTATGTCTGTCGCTGTTTGCTGAGTTGCCTGCTGGGTTTCAGGCTGCTGCATCTCGACTCAGTCCGGATGAATTAGCTCTAAAAATGAAAGATGAGGCAGCTGAAGCGACGCGTTTGAATGCTTTTTGTTTTCTTCGTCCCTGTTGATTCAAACCAGAGTCCTCATCCTCCAGGAGCGCGGCCACAGGCAACAAGCTGCGAGTGAAATGAGTGAAATTAGAAGTCAATCATTTCTCTTTTTTTCCATAGATAAGAGTGTGACCACAGCTCTACCAGGTTCAACTTTTCTTGCAGCCTGAGAGAGAGAGAGAGAGAGAGAGAGAGAGAGAGAGAGAGAGAGACCAATCAGCTGCCTGCATTCAAGTTATTAAATTATTTTCTTTAATGCATCTCAGACTTTGCATTCGTGTTGGAAACACTCAGTGCATTTGATTAAAGGCAATATTATATGATAAAAATGCGGGTAAAGTGGGTTTTCGGTGAGTTTTAATGTTTGCAGGCTGCAGCCCAGACTGGTCATGATGCTGCGTTGTTGAGAAGGAATATGAGTTTATAGCGCCCCCCGTCGGCCGACACCTGAACACAAGCTATGCAGCCAGCTTTATGAAGATTTGGGAATTCTTCTGCTCATTATTACAATTTACTGTTTTTTAAAGACACAAATAACCAGTCAGAACAAATTTTAATTTGTCTTATGTGATTCTTTTCACATAGTTTTCACTATTTTGTGACTTTAGATGAGACAATCAATGGATTCATTGAGAAAATCCTCTGCAGATTCATCAATACAGAGAGTTACTGATAATTGCCACCTTGAATTTAATGTATGTGCAAGTGTTTGTGAACAGCTTAAAGTTTGTTCATATCTCTTCAAAGGCTAGCAGTTCTTAAGTTACAGTAATAAACATAATTAACATAGTAATGTAATGTGATAATGTTACATTTTGATGAACCATTAGCTATAAAAAAAAGTCCTGTGTGTATACTTCCACACAGGCAGCAGAGATTATTTCTTGTGTTTTGAATAATTTCAGATATAATTATTAATTATGTTCCTTTAGGTCGTGTTGTCTGCTTGTATCTGGCAGCCATGTGTGCTATTGTTGCTCTCGGATGACGCTGAATTAGATTTGTTCGTGTGTCCCACATGAAACACGCTGACTTTAATGGCAAAAATATTTATTTCAATTCATAAACATCTCTGCAGCAAAGGATACAAGCTTATTTACACTTCTGAAGCTGCAAAACAACAATAATGAAGCAAAGAGTCGATACACAGGCAAAAACACATGCAGTGTTCGCAGATGTGTGTGTCACAACACATGAATGTATTCATCATATAAAAAATAAAGACATGAGAAGAAAGAGAGCAGCTGTCAGCTCATATTGCAGCCAAACACTGAAAAATTTAATAACTGAACTTGCATTGAAACATGAAGTGCAGGTGATATTGTAAGTATCCCATTATCTATTAAAGCTGCACTGCTGGTAAAAAAAAATCCTTTATTAAATAAATACTTTTTCATCATCATCATCAATAAATACACCACCAACCTGTACTAAAATCTTGTATGAAAAGTGCTCAAAAAATAAAGTGTGGTTGACTTATAAGCAAACAGTTCATGTAAGATCATCCATGCGTCGCAGCCTCTTAGGACAGCGTGCAGGTGGAGGACTTGGGCGGCTGCTCCAGGATGGATTCACGTCGCAGGTCATTGGGCAGAGTGCCGTCGGCCCCCCACACAGTGAGCTCACCGTAGATCCCCGTCTCGATCATCTCCTCCTGCCAGGGGATGGAGATGTTCCCCGAGGCGAACTCATCAAAAAACTCCTTGTCTTTGTCTTCCACCTGCACGCCTTTAACCGTGGAGAAGGCCCCGACGGCGTCGATGTTCTTGGCATAAACTGTCTTGGAGTCTGGCACGAAAGGGGGTGGAAGGATCCCTGAGGAGAGACAACACAGGAAAATGTAGATGTCAAATTTCATACCTTTTTTCTTTCTTTTAGTACATAATCTACCACAACAGTCTGTTGGTACGAGCCTCAATCAGCTTAACCACCAGGATGCCTCAAACAGCTTCTCACCATCAACGTAACATCTTTGAGTTAACGACTATGAAAGTGTGAAAAGGATATCTGGCTTATTTTTAACTGTGTCAGCTGTCAAGTACAAAAATAAGTCAACACTTAACAGACTTCATGGAAGAGGCTGCCTTTTATTCACCCAGCAGGTTTCAGCAAAGGGCCTTCATCATGAGTGAAAACAAGCTACAAGATGATTGAATTTTTGTCAATTATCCAATGAAATTTAGACACATAAATGGACCACCTTCAAAACTAAGCTGTGCCCCATAGATTTAAGATTTTAGACAAAAAGTAACAGAGCCAAACAACAAAACTCCCCTCTATGAAACAACTATAAAAGTCTGTTGCTAAAATCCTCGTCCATCCCTTTGGATCCACGTTGGTTGACTAAAGACAGGACTTCTAGTAAGGTACTTGAAGTGTTGCTGGGTTGTTATTTTTTTATAACTTTATTTCATCATTATTTGAGCACATGGTTGACCTGTGAAGTAGGAACTGCACTCTGTTTCTACAAGTGAATCGTATCAACTAAAAGAGAACCATAAAATTCTTCAAGATTAAACATGAAATTCACAAAAACTCTGCTTTTGGTGTTTTCATGACAACAGCCATTAGATATGCTACACTGTGTGTACTTTAGCAACACTAAAATATGAAGAAATCCATACTTAGGCATTACAAAATATTAATTGAGCAGACTGTGCAGAAACTGCCTGAACAGATGTGTTTTACTGCAACTTGATGCAAACAGACATTTGTTTCTGTCTCAAACAGACCTGCATTCAGTTTCCTCCAGTTGATCTCGCTGAAGAAGGGATGCGCCCTGAGTTCGTCACATGAGTCGTTCTTGAAGCCGAGCCTCTTGTCGACCTCTTTGACCAGCAGACCCTCACAGATGGACCGGGCGTTTTCACTGAACTTCTCTGGATACGTTACTGGATCATTCAGGATCCGCTTCTTTACGACCTTATTCTCCACCTTGGAACAGCACAAACAGTGGCACAGATGAATTTGTACTCGGAAGCATTAAAAATAATAACTAAGCAGGTACTGACCTGCACAGCTCTTACTTGTTATTTATCTGCAGGATGTTCAGGTTTATGTCATCCAGATATGCTATTTTGATGTATTGCACATAGAAGGAATACTTGAAATATAAATATGCAATAAAGTTAAATGCGGGGGTGAAAAGTACTATAATAAGTACAATTTTGAGGTACTTGTTCTTTTAGTATTTCGATTTTATACTGCTTTATATTTCTGCCCCATGGAGGCAAATATTGTGCTTGTACTCCATCACATTTAGAGATTAAGTTTTCACAAACTAAATATCTGAAAAATTTCTAAAGATTAAATTATCAAATAGTATATAAAGCAGTGAGCTAGTAGTGTCAGTGGGTAATTTTTTCAACTTGTTTAACAGCAGTACCAGCGTCAGACCACAAGAGGGCAAAGTTGAGCCATCAAATCTTTAAAAACTGTTTCGCACAAGCCGGTTTAAACATCACATGACAGAAAGGAGTAAGAGCTAAGAAGACTGTGAGAAAAAAGAGCAAACAAATAAATATTTAAAGCACAAAATAAAACTAAAAACAGCTGAAACAGGAGAACAGGAGAAACAGATAAGGTCATAAACAGTATATTTACCTTCTCTCCTCGGGTCCTGAAGGGTCCTTTGGCAGCCATAAACTCATACAGAGTGACCCCCAGGGTGAAATAATCTACAGAGTAGTCGTACTCCTCTCCTTTCAGCAGCTCCGGAGCCATGAAACCTGCAGGTCATGACCTTTCAGTTACAGAGTGGACATTTGAATAAGACAAAGGGATCTATTCCCTATTTAAACAGCTAAATAGATCTAAAATATGCTTTTTTGAAAATACTTAAGTACGTAAATTTGTACAAATATTGCATCTCTTAAAACTAAAATCCTGGGATCAAAGAGCCATGTTATCACATCTCAAACACACATTTACTGAAGTACTATAGCTGTTACTTGTTACTGTTACACTACCAGGCATGTTAGTCTGATGAAGAAAGCTGAATCTCTGTTATTTCAATTTTAATTCATTTAGTGTAAGAAAATTGTCCAGAAATAGTCTTCAAAAGATGCGTAACGTGTGTGTAATTGTTCAATTGCTATATCAATAAACATGCCAACTATTACATATTACCGAGGACGTCACTGTGCTCAATCAATCAATCACTTTATTTATGGGCCTGCCGGTGAAAACAGTAAAATGCCACTCGCACTGAGAGGAGGCATCCTGCATAATGTGGTATTTCTCCTTTTATTCAAATGCAGGATCTGAGCACCTCTTCTACTGGTTTCAGGCCTGTCATTCAGGTAACACTGGTTGGAAAGGTGATGAAAACTGTGCAGTCTGTACACACCGTAGTTTGTGCTATTACATAGGACAAGGTAAATATTATACTGCATATTACCAACAGAGCGAGAAAGATAATACTGCCAAGCTCTTGGTTTTGTAGGTGTGGATGTCGTGCACAGATGTGCAGTTTGGTAATTATCATTTCGACTGTACCTGGAGTCCCAGCGTAGCCCTTGATTTTGAGCTGATCGTCAGAAAGCTCCACAGCCAGACCAAGGTCAGAGATACGGACGTTACCTGCAAACAAACACCAGGCTAATGTCAAGAACTGTGCACGTCACAGATATGAATGTTGACCTCAACACACTACGCCTCTGACTCGCTAACTTGCAGTAGCCTGATAACTGAATGACGTCCTTGTGTTAGGCGTAAGACACAGTGTGTACTGTAGGTGTGAGGTGTGTGTGAGTGGTTCAGTGCGTTCATACAGACCAGCATGTGGGTTTTGACCTCAGGAGGCCAAGACTGGGATGTATGTTTTAAGTCAAGGTGAGGGGCTATATATATTTAATTACAGCAGAAGCACAAATTAGCATATCTGTTGTAGTGCTTACAAATGGATTGGGGTTTAAATTTAACTGGATCCAACATGTTTAACAGAATGTGGGAGACAGTATCCATAATTCACTGCTGAGCTCCCACACAAACCAGTGTGGTCTAATACGGTATATAAATAACCTCAAAATGGTTAAATGAGCTGCATGTGTGCAGTTACATCACCCCAGTTTGACAGTCACATGAATAACCAATAGCACAACTATGAGACAGCTCAAGTCTTGAAAAATGACTTCAGGCTGCTCAAACACAAAAGACCATCTTTCTTTTTAGGACATGCGTGTCTGACCTTGATTATCCAGCAGCACATTCTCTGGTTTGAGGTCTCTGTAGATGATCCTCTTCTGGTGGAGGTGCTCCAGGCCCTGGATGATCTGAGCAGCGTAGTAGCAGGCCCGCGGCTCCTCCAACCCTGGGTTGTTCTCATCCACGTTATAAATGTGATACCTAGTGGCATAAGAGAAAAGGTGGAGAGTACAGACGTTTATTTTATAGACACATTGTACTGCAAAAATGGTAATTCAAGGCTAAATACATGCTAGGTCTAAATGTATATACATAATCCCTATGTCTAAATATTGTATTGCGTAGTGATCTAACCTCAAGTCTCCTCCATTCATGATGGTCATGACCAGGCACAACTCTGTTTTTGACTGGAAGGCGTAAGCCAAAGAGACAATGAACCTGCTGTGAACTCGGGCCAGAATCCTCTTCTCCACCATCGCCCCCTACAGGACAGGAAGGGACAGTGGATATGAGTAGAAATTTAAAGAGCTTACAGCAATCTAGGCTACATATTATGTGGTATGTAGTTTCAGCTCTCTGGAGGTGTCATAAGGTGGTGGGAAGCTGTGACAACAGCATTGCATTAATCAATTAACATCCAGTCAAGGAAGTCATTGTCTAATATAATTATGATTGCATTTGAATGTAGAGCTCCTTTCAATCAATCAAATGTCAAAAAGATGTAAAAACAGGTCTTGTGTGAGGGCAAATCTATTTTCATGTGAAATACATCATGCATCTAAGCAAAGCCTTTTTCTCCCATAGCCAATACATAGGCCTTTACACTGCTAACCAGCGCTGTAAACTAATGAAAGTTTGATCATTTTAGCAAACTTTTAGAGGCAGAGTCCATTTATAGCCACCCTATTGTTTCTGTTTTGGGGATTTGAGCAGAAGATTAGGAAATCCACTACAGAGCTGCTCCATTTATAAACATGGCAGGATTGACACTCAATAAGGAGATCAAAATGTTCTAATACCGAGGGCACTAATCATATAAGCCAAAGGTGCCCAACGTTGTCTGCAAGACTCCATCTAGTTACTGACTGTTGTTTAGCTGGGAGGATTAAACAGACACTTTACATAAAAGACCAAGAGACAAACTAGACCACAACTCATGTTTCCAAAATTCAACCACTGTGCAAGCTGCAATGATTAAAGGCCCTGAGTAATAGTGTTGTGCAGCTAGATTTGTTATCTAGAAAAGTTCTGTTGCATCCACAGAATTTGTACTCTTCCTCTGATGAGAAAGGACTTGTGATATGATTCCTTGCCTCATAGCCTTTTCTCTTCTTCAGCCTCTTCTTGTTGAGCTTTTTGCAGGCGTACAGTTTCCCCGTGGCCTTCATCTGACAGGCAGACACTTCCCCAAAACCCCCTTTCCCCAACACACGAAAATCCAAAAACCAATCCTCTCCCATGGGCTGCATCTCCAACCACTTCCACTGCAGAAACCTTTTAAGATACATGCTCTCCAGGAAGAAAGTGTAGGGCACTTCCTTGAGAAAGTCCATCACACTGTCCATTGTCTCATTGAAAAGATCGTCCCCAGCCTCTTGGTGTTTCTCTTTGACCTTTGTGATGCCGTTTTCTGGAAGGAAGGGGCAGAAATACTTGGCGCCAGGTTCCATGTACCGCGACAAGATCTTGCTCGCTTTCTTGACTCGATCTTCATCCTCGGCCATGTTGTATTCCTCGATATCCTTCCACAGGCGACAAGGGCCTTTATACTCATTGTTGGAGTCTAGAAACTCATTGAAGAGACGTTTGCCGATGGGCTGCTCCACACAGACTGTCTGGAAGCCCAGGTCTAAAGTCTCCCGCAGGCCCTCACACACTGTGATGTGGGGCAGCTTAAGGCGGGAGTGGTACTTCTTGTCTCGGTTGGATGCAGGGTTGGCGGTGCCATCAAGGCTCCCACGGGCTGAGATGTAGGCAGAGTTGGCCACCACTGTTGTCAAACCACCAATATCCATTGTGACTCAGTTGCAAAGTGAACTGCAGGCGTGGAGAAAGGTGTGAGATGCAGCAAAAGTGACAGAGAGAAGGTGCTACAAGGAGCTGAACGTCTGGAAATGAGAGCAGAGAAGACCAGATAGCAAAAAAAAGAGGAAAGTAGCAGACAAGCAGACGATGTATGACTAATTCCCAGACGAGAATGAGATGTGAATTTCTTCTTCCGTCAGTGCTGCAAGGCTAGAGAATATCGTACACCTGACTGTCTACTCGCCGCGGACAGCCCGCACAGTGTTTCCCTCAATGAGCCTATCACTAAACCTGCGAGTGCCTTCTCTTCTTCCCCTCACACACATGCAGACACACATGCAGATCTACCTGACTCATCACCTTACCCCAGAGGGATTTATCCACTCCGTAATACTTTATCCTGTGCTAAACCATGTGCATGCTATAGAGGAAGAGAGAGAATACAAATACTCAGATGAAGAGCAGAGACAGAAAATGAAAATGAGAAGGAGAGAGGGAGAGGAGGGATACATGTGGTATGCATGAAGTGGGCTGGTAATGGCAGGAATGCAGTGATGTTGAGAGGCACAACAGCCACACAGTATTCATAGCAGTTAGCATCCTGTTTCTGCAGAGCACTATTTCTACTGAGAAAACTCAGTCTTAAGAGAGTTTGACTTTTGTTTTTCTTTGTGTTTTCCTTTGACAGTTCTCTTTAAAACTGGGAGGTGACTGTAGTTTTCAGCCATGTTGCCAGCATTGCTCTAGGGATGGCAATGTTGGTTGGTCCACCAGTTTGGATTGTTATAACTTTGGTTTACTTTCATTATTATTACATCAAATTTCAATCTGTCCAATACGTTGGTTTATGGCATATTTGCAAAACTAAGGACACAAGTGCTAGGTAGCAACTGTTAGCATGCTAACACACTAAACTAAGAACATGGTAAAAATGAATGTGATACATGCTAAACATTAGCATGTTGGTTTTCGACGGTTGCTTGGACAAATCAAGGAATTAGACGATTTCACCCTTGCCTTTAGGCCTTTTTTGACATTTCATGTGTTTAATTATTAATGTTGATCTAATCTATGATACCATTGTCCCGGTAGCTACTCCCTTTAATTTTTCTTCTTTTTTACATTAGGGAAAGTGAAATGTTTGGAGGCCAAATTGACTCTTTTGCAGGTAAACAATCAAATAGATGCGGGCTTTGGCTGTCATGTGTCAGAGCACCAATCATTTAAATCTGAACAAATCATATCCAGTCTTTCACCTTAACTGTTGTCATCAGTAACCGACCTGCCTGGCCGTTCAAGGTGATCCTGAGGTTTCTCCAAGCACTGAAGCACGTTGTTGCTCAGGAAGAACGTGTACTTGTTTCTACGTTGGCCCACCTCAGCTTTCCTACCTGCAGCGTGCCCACCTTATCATGGCCTTATAAATAGTGAATAAGAGATAACACAGACATCACTTTCTGGAGTGAGGGCCAGGGAGTGACTTTTACTGTGAAAGAGAATGAGACAAGGGACGAGACATTAGCACGAACCTCAAAGTGCCTCAAAATCTTTGGGGAGGGAAAGGAGAGAGGAGAGGAAAATATTACAGTTTGTACCTGTGTGAGGGAGGGAAGAAGAGAAACAAAAGTTAGCACTGAGTAAAAGAAAGAAAAGGTCTGCTGTGGATCCAGGTCAGCACAGAGCTTCATCATGGCTGCCTTGAAGGAGAAGAGGACTTGTGGGCAGCGATGTGAAGACTTTGGCCATTTTGTCTGGAACTCCGACAATGGGACGTTTATGGGAAGAACACCAGAGAAGTGGGGTAGGAATGAAATAATAATTTCCTGAACCTCTCTTGTGTAACATCAAATAAAATATTATTTTTCAGTCATTTGTTGTTTGACATATTATGTTGTCATGATTGAAACTTTTCTCTTGGGCTCATTGGATCATTATTGCATTGCTGGTGACCAATGCTACCAAACATTTAGGCAACAGCTGCCTCATAAGCAGCAATAGAGAAATACATCACCAGTACTTTTGCTAAACAAACACTTTAAACTCAAGAAGGACATTCAGCTTGAATAAATACATGAGTCAATGTCAATAAAAAACAAATATTGTGAATTATACTTTGTCTATCTGAATTACAACAACACAAATCTCTTTCGATGTACATGCAATATGAGCGGTGGTGGAAGAAATACTTCTCCAAGATTAATATCTTTCATTACAAATAAAAATTCTGTTTTCAAAATGTTATCTAAGGATATAAGTGTATGTAAGATTTGCTTAAAGTTAGACTTTATGTCCTCATTATGCAGCAGAATGACTCCTGTCAGTGTTACAGTATTATATACTATATTAGTGGCTGACTATTAGGCCTTATTACAATTATTATAAGCCTTAAATTAAGCAATGTTTCATGTTGTAGCTGGTTTAGGTGAAGGTATTTTAACATGCTTTACACACTGTTAGGTAGTTTAAACCGTGTTTTATGTTTTATATTTTATATGATCTTCAGATCTATCAGAATCAAATCAGATTTATTGAAAAATGTGCGTTAATGTGAGTCAGATGTGGAGATTTTACATTATACAGTGGAGAGGGATGATATTCCGTGTATGAAATATGAATGTGACAAACCCATCATGCACTTGTATTCTGTGGGACTTTTTCTGCCCTTCCAGCATCACCATCATGAGGTGTATGTTTGCAGCATGTGGACTGAGTGCGATAAGCCTGTTGTGATAAGCTTTGTTTTTTTTTTCTTTTATCAGAGTCCTTCACCCTCTATTCTGTTTGATCTTACAATCAGATTAAACTGAGCTCAACAGAGGACACCTTGACCTCTGCACATGGAGCATGCCTTCCTTGCTGGCATACACTGTGAATACAGGAAGGATTATTTTTACAGCTATGAGCCATAAAATGAGCTGTTTTACAACATCAGAGGAGCACCATGATAAAGAGAGGAGATGTGACTCTGTTGTCTTTTCTTCACAGTGTACATCAGTCTGTATTATGTGGCCTTCTACGTGGTGATGACGGCCCTCTTTTCTCTGGCCATCTGGACCCTCATGTACACCTTGGATCCGTACACCCCTGACTACCAAGACCGGCTAAGTTCTCCGGGTAAGACAACGACAGCAGCAAGGATAATGACGACTTAAATTAAACCTCAGTGGCTCTTAACCAGCTCACTGTTTGCTTGTGTGTTCAGGGGTGATGGTGTGGCCGGACACTTACGGAGAGGAAGATGTTGCCATCTCCTACAACAGATCAGACAAGGCCAGCTGGATGAAGATGGTCAACATCCTTCAAGGGTTCCTCAAGCGTTAGTACTTACTGTCTTGACCTGATTGGTCAATCGCATAAAATTTAACAAGGTCAGACGTCAAAACAAGACATGTGAATCTTTCCTTCTGCCTCTGTCCTTTAGCCTATAATGACACCATGCAGCTTGAATGTAATACGTACAACTGCACTAAGGGAAAGTACTTCATCCAGGACACCTTCTCTGCCCCCAACCACACCAAGTGGGCATGTCCCTTCACGCAAAGCATGCTGGGAGCCTGCTCAGGACTTGAGGACCCAACCTTTGGCTACAACTGCACAATGCCTTGTGTCATAATTAAGATGAACAGGGTACGTTTAACTCATAACTGTCTTGGAACTTGAAGTACATTAAGATAAAAATAAAAAAATCACATTAAATAACCAATATTCTGTTTTGTCCCTGCAGATCATTAACTTCTTGCCTTCTAATCAGACGATCGGGCCCCCATATGTCAACTGCACTGTACTGGTGAGCATCAACTACATTATGCAGATTTTAACAGCAGGTGTTAGAGAAAATGAGTTGAACAGAGAATTCAAAGAAAGAAAATCGATGCAGGGGAGGCACAGAAATGCTGATCCTACATTTCCCACCAATGCAACTCTTTTCAAAAAACCCTCCTTGCCTGGTAAACACCCATGTCTTTCAGGCTCAACAAGCCCAGTTTGCATAACAAACCTTCTGCTATGCATTTGCCATCTCCAAGCTGAGGGTTATCTTCTCAGACTCAACAAATCTCCTTCAGGGTCACATGAGACATTACATAACAGTTTTCTAAGACTCAGTACTACTTGTGATGGCTGATCTTCATGAGTAAAATTGGTGGAGTACCCCATTAAAGATGATGAAATTCTGTGTCCATGTATGTGTGTTTAGCAAGGACAAGCCAACGTGGACAACATCACGTACTTCCCTGAAGGAGGGCGTATGGATCTCTCTTACTTCCCTTACTACGGAAAAAAGGCACAGGTCAGCAATTACACACTTGATCACACAAGCACTGAGCAACACCCAACACACAATGACATCAGAAATATGTGTCAGGGCACTTGGTTGCAATATGCAACCTCACCACTAGATGTCACTAAATCACACCCACTGGACTTATTGTGAGCAAACTTGGGAGGGATATGATATATGTGTATTCTTCTAAAATGTCAAACTATTCCTTTGAGTTTTATCAACATGCTGTGGACCAAATCTGTATTAAGAACAGTAACCAACCAACTACTTTGCCTCCTTCCTCCTTATCATCAGCCTACTTATGTCAACCCGTTGGTGGCCGTTCGCTTCAGCCTGGTTGAAGAGATGGAAGCAAGCATCGAGTGCAGAGTGGTCTCTGACAAGATCAGCTACAAAAACCTCCACGATCCCTACGAGGGAAAGGTCCTCTTCTCCATCAAAGCAGTGAAATGAGAAACAGAACAGCTTCTCAGATATCCCACAATCATGTAACGACTCACCTGTCAGGATCAAAGATAGCGCAGGTGTCTACAGATCAATGGTGACTATTATTTAACAACCTTTAAACCACATGTATTCAACTTAACCCAACATTATGGGCCCACCCAAATCTCTTTGCTGTGTGGCGCCTTTATTGGCGTGACTTTGTCATGCTTTGCTGAGTGATTCATGAACATCTTTGTCATTTGATTCATAGGTTTAACCATGGCTATTGTGATGTAAGTTGGTGCATGCTAACAAACTTAGCCTCTGTCTGCATATCTCCTCCTCTCCTCTCATACAAAACAAAGTATAAATTTGAGGCTGTCGGAGAGAAACCAATAGATTATTGATGTGAAGTTGGGTTTGGAAAACACTGTGGGAAATGTCTGAGCAGTGTCATGACGAATGTCGCCTATGCATTGTAAAAAAAAAAGGATTTCTAAATAAAGACTTCTAATTCCAACTTTAATTAAAGGTTTTTGGGAAAGTTCTCAGCTTAAGGTTTATGGAAGATTTATTTTAAATTCACATCAACAAAACCATCTATATTACTACAGAGCTGTTGCAAAAGCAGTATACCCTATAAAAATCTATTCAGCTGCAGTCGGTTGAGTATTTATAAGTGGCTATCACCGCTAATAGGATGATGATGATGGTGATGAGGTTTCTCCCAAATCTGCTGACTGCAGAGTTTTTGGGTTATCAGCTTATACAGTACAGGTGTGCTGGCGTGTGTGCAAACATATACACAAACACACACACCCAAACACGTGTCAGCCAGACGTTTCCTTGAAAAAGATTTTTCTGTTGTGCAGATCACCTGGATTCACTCGTATGATCTGGCTTCAGTGCGGGAGGTATTGAGAGGAAAGTTCAGGGCAAATGAAATGCCATCATTAGAGTGGATGTGTGGTGTGTGGAGAAGTGGTCCCAAGATAAATATGAGGGGTCACGAAATCAAGGGACACACACTTGACATTTATTGAGTCTTTTTTCTAATTTCAATCTCAAATAATTTCCCTATGTTTTCCTTGAAATACTGATTTATTTTAACCTCTTTAGAGCTTCAAATGAAGCAATCTGAAAAAGAAAAGTCATTCTTTGGTCGAACAATCCATGTACACACTTAAACTATAACCTGTTAAGGGGTAGTAAGTAGACATGGTCTCATTTTTGAGGACTCACAAGACAAAACGCTTGGGAACCATATTTTCACTCAGAAATGTTCCTCTCTGATGTATTTTTCCCCAGACCAAGTGACAAGGAGCTTAACAATAAAGAGGCAGGAGAGTGAGAGTGAGAGTGAGATTTGGAAGATGACAGCTTTATGGTGAGCTGAAGAGTCAAGAAGCTCCAGAGAGCTGGTGACGTTCCTGATGAACAGATATAAACTGAGAGGCAAGAGGAGACGTGGGGCAGCGCACATGGATATGAGACTCACCCTGGATTAAATATAATTCATAATCACAAGTCTGAAACAAAATCAGGATTCAATTTAGGAGGTCTGTGAATAAACACATTTAGTAGGAGGGCCTGTTGAGAAACTAAAAGGTGGTAAAATTGTAGAGATATGCTGAACTTTTAAAAATGTCATTATAGAGCATGGCTATGCCCCCTCCTCATCCTAGATTTTACAACACGCAAGGACTTTTTTTTAGCAATCCAGGGAGGCAGAGTAAACACAGCAAAAACGTTAGTACTTCTCATTTTTAATAAATACATAAATCAATTAAAAAACTTAAAAATGTGTGAACATCTTGATGAAAACAGTATTACTTTGAGCCTCGAAGCTTCAGTGATCGCCAACAAGTAGCTAAACCCAATCCACTTTGCATAAAGAAAAGTAACCCTCTGTGTTAACATACTGCAGGAAATATAAAAAGAAACCTATTACACATAAAACAAAATCTAACATGTATGTAGCTACATACATACATTTACATTGCACATTGTGGGAGATAAGACAAGGACATTTCTAGTGTGAGAAGCCACAGAGGTGCTCTCTCACACTGAGATTATACTCTTTTTAAGTCTTGCTTGTAGTGCAGAGCTCAGGCACATAAGTCTCACATTCAATGGTAACTAGTGCAGGATTTTTCATCACTAAATACATTCTGATGAACATTTTTTGTTCTTGTGAGTTCATGTCTACTGTTTCTTTATCTGCCTGTCTTAAGCATAAATAATGAGTGAGGGAAGAGTCTTTGTAGAAGTAGATATTGTAGTTCTTAGGTAATGCTCGAGTGTGTCCTCACAGCTAAATTCACAGCTCTACAGTGACTAGAATAAACTACAACTACCATATATTAAATACAGCAGATATAAGGTTTGCAGTTCAGTTAGGAGTCAAAATCTTCGATTTCTAAAAACCAGAATTTGTCAGAAATAATAATGTGAGATGGTCAAAAACAGGAATGTAGCTAAATTTTAAGTCACATAAAATGTTTTCCATATAAAAAAATCCAAACATTTCACTCAGACATGAAAAAAGAAAGTAAACATGAAGTTGAACCCTCTGATTTGGTCCCTGTGATTGTTACAAGGAATATGTGGAGTTGAAAGTGCAGAAACAACAATTTCGCTGACTTACAATGGAAAACAAAACCATTCACACAGACGGTGGAGAGTGTCTTCATAACGCATGAGAAAGTGCATTATAGGCGTCAGAACTGGAAGGATATCAAGTACTTGTGCTTCACTGACCCATTGAGCAGGTGTGCTTCTTATCAAGGAAAGTTGATTTTTGCTAAAGCAGTGGAGGTGTTTAACTTTGCTGCAGTTTGACAGATATTACCTGACATGATATTTTAGTACGTGTTGTCAAATAAGATCTGATAAAGTGTCAGTACCTTTATGTAAACACTGGTGAGGATGGACAGTCCAGGACATGGAGAAAAGAATGTAGTGAATGATACAAAACAGAAGACCTTTAAAACAGTCTGAAGACGGCACTTCTCAAGTCAAAATGCAGCTGATGATGATGATGATGAAGTCTGTGAAATCACGAAGAAGAAGAGGAGGATTTGGTCCATTTCATCATGTGCGTTAACATGAGAGCCTTTCTCACTGGTCAAATACATCAGACTTAACTTCTGCTCCTCGTGACGCCGCTGCCAGCTTTGTAAGAGTGACACTGGGAACCTTTTGGCCAGGTCATGTGAGTGTTTTGCGTTCGGTCCGGGGAACCCATTTGTGTGTGGTGACTCTCCACAGCACTGGTGCCAGCAGCAAACTGAGGGTGGTGACACTGAGAACCAGCAGGTACACCTGAGCAGAAAGAGACACGCCAAAAATAGAGACAGAGAAAATCTAATTATCTGTTTTTATTCGCTTATTTGTTGAAGCTGAAGTCTTTCAGCAGAAAGCTGATCAACAACCAAACATATAATCTTCACTGTAGAGTCACAGTTAATCAATCAATTGACCTACATTTTGGTAATTGATACAGTTGTTTCATCCAGTCCTTGTTAAAACACACGTTGCAAAGTGCTTCACAAGGCAGGAAGTTTCAAATGATCGATCACTGACCTCTCTGGAAATGATGCCAGCACGACGTGCACGGCTGCTCAAGACGAAGGAGAATTCGCTGACCTGAGCCAGACCAGCTGACACAATCCACCGTATGTGTCGAGAGCCTGGGGGCAAGATGGCCGACAGCACCAGTACGGCCATCACGAACTGGGAGAAAATGAGGAGTAAAGGGGTGAGAGGAGGGACTTAGAGTGTTGCAAAGGTGAGCTGGGCAACTGAGAAGAGAAAAAAGAAAAGAGAAAAGCGCTGTACCTTCATGATGACGAGCGAGAGCGTTAGCACCAGCAGAATGGTGAGTTCATACAGCACAAAGGTTGGGAACACATGGAGTCCTGCAGCGTCACACGAACGCACAAGATCAGTTAAGTCTGACTGTCAAGCATACAAAAGTGCAATATGATCATAAAGCTGAGATCCGTATTAAATCTGACCAATAGAGGCGAAGAAGATGATGGCGAGGAAATCTCTGATCGGCTCGATGCATCCCATGACCTCAGAGGTAACCATGTGACCCTGCGTGGACAGCAGGGCTCCGGCCAGGAAACAGCCCAGCTCCATAGAGACATCCAAAAACTCTGTCACCTACAGTGTCAGTGAGCAAGAGAAACATCAACCACTTCTTCATGGGAGGTTAAAAATACTACATTTGGAGAGAAATTCAGGAAAACAAATGGAAAAAAAGGGAAGATATTGACCAGGAAGGACAGCAAAGTGCATACCGTCAGCATGAGAAAGACAAAAGCTGCCATCCCCAGCACCAGGATCTCCTTGTTGCCTTTGCTCTCAGCATGCAGCTTCTTGTAATAAGGGCCAATCAGGAATGACTTGAGCAACAAACACAGCAGCAGCACAGCAGCCAGAGAGACCAGGACCTGGGCCAGGAGGCATAACACGTGCAGACTTCCAAACAGGAAGCTGTGTTTCACAAAGTCGACAACAGATTCAAATATTCTGTGTGTGTGTTTGTGTGAGTGTGTTTGGTTAGAAGAGGGCGCATGCAGGAACAAAAGAGGACTACTTGACCTAACTGACCCACTCTGTGCCTGGATCAGAGTCGGCATGATGGCGATTAAGAGACCGAGCTGAACATCTTGCATCACCAACATGCCGAGGAGAACGCTGCTGTAGTCCAGGTCACCTGTCCCACACACACATACACACACTCACATTATTGACCAATCGTCTATGGTACCTTTAATTCAAGTGAAAATGCTATTTACACAGTGAAGTCTGCTGTATACTGTCCAGCTGAATGGGAAATATATACATGCCATGTTGTTACTACGACAGCATTCAAAAGATTTCTTTCCTTTCTCTGAAAAATACTTGTTTCAGGGGTGACCTTTACCTGCTTTGGTCACAACCTTGACTTAGCTGACATCACGATGCACATCTGTGTTCATTTATGTGCACAGACGTACCTACATCTCCTCTGGACCCCCCTGCTAGGAAGCGGGACACTAGCGGAGTGCTGGACAGGGAGAGACAAGTGGAAATGAAGACAGTCTGGGTGGGTCGAATATGCAGGACTTGTCCCCAAAACAGACCGGCCCCCACCATCAGCAGACTCAGGTAGCATGACCCCTGGATCGATGTCTTCCATACCTACACACACGCAAGCAATATGGGTGTTTTTGGGTTAGTGTTTACAGTGTTAGTATGCCACACCACAAGGGGGCAGTAGAACAACAGAGGAAGAAAGTATACAGACAATTAGTCACAACAGTATGTATACACAGATATCAACCCACTTTATGGAAGTGGATAACTAACTGCAGTAAAAGCAGGTTTATCTTAAACTATTAAACATCTAACAGAAGAAAAAGCTTTCAAAACAGAGTTGGATGAAAGTGGACATTATTGTACATCCAAATCTCTTGTTCACCTTTCGGAGGCGCTCAGGTGAAAACTCCAGTCCCACCACAAAGAGAGTGAAGAACACACCCAACTCCCCCAGAGTCTCCACCTGGACCATCGACTGCAAGACACAGAGGCAGACGCTGACAAGAACAACCAGCACACAAAGTGAATGAAGACAAGGTATTGTTCTTTAAGTCTGACGCTGCAATCACACACACACACCTTGATGCTGTTGAGGCCAGATGGACCGAGTAGGACCCCACAGACGATATATCCAAACATGGGAGGAAGACCGAGCAGAGTGCAAATCCAACCACAGGGCAGGGACAACATCACCACCGAGACCAAGTCCTGCACATACATGTTGCAACAAGCTTGGGGGTCAAATTTTGGTACCGTTTAACTCTGATCATACATAAGGATACCAAACAAATTGGTTTCCATTTTTTAAGCAGCCTGGATAAAATGGGATGGAGTAAAATGGAATAAACCCACCTTGATGAAGTGATGGTCTGCTCTCGGTATAGTGGAGTCTCGTGGTTTGGTCAGGACATACTGGTTGTTCTGTGAGTCAATGAGCATGCTCAGTCCCAGGTCATCCTCCACTTCCTTCTTCTGGGACTTGTTCTTCCTCTTCCCGCCATTTTCCTCATCATCCTCCACTCTCAACACCGCCTCTACGTTAACTCCCTTCATCTACACAACAGCGAGAATATGAGTCAGGTGAAATTTGCTGATTTGCTGTTGCAGCCACCGGATCGTGTAATGCGCTACCTGTTTGTTGTTGTCAAAGGCGTGCTCCTCGATCTCCTCCTCCAGCCGGTCTGCTGCCTTCCTGACGTCCTCCAGGATCTCATCCAGCATGGACAGAGTCTTGTTCTGGGCTAGAGCGCTCTTAGCAGCTTCCTGCTGGTGCTTCTCAGCAGCCACCAGCTCCACATACTCCTGTTCCTCCTGAACGGTGACAACAAAACCCAACAGACAGGTGTGTATTAGCAGGCAGGTTATA
Organism: Chaetodon trifasciatus; assembly: GCA_037975065.1. NCBI lineage: Eukaryota > Metazoa > Chordata > Actinopteri > Chaetodontiformes > Chaetodontidae > Chaetodon > Chaetodon trifasciatus. The sequence goes on along the minus strand of JBBMOE010000001.1, from coordinate 10,132,104 downwards.
CAAACATGTTAGCAGAGATGCATGTGGCTGTTAGCACACCCAGGAAATTCAGACTAAATACACTCATAGGACATATGCAATTATACACGATGTTATACTTTGACATAGAGGTGGACGATGGTGGTTACTTTTCAGTTATTACAGCTGCTTAATCAAGCAAAAAATGGCAAACATTTTCTGAATCCAGCTCTTCAAATGTGAAGATGTGCTACTTGTATGTGTTTCTTGTCTTTTCTTCTTAAAATCTAATTCATTTAAGAAGGATGGTGGACATCTCAAGCATAAATGTTTGATGCACTATGCCACATTTTAGCTTCGGCATCTGTCCCTTTAGCGGGTCAGAGCAAAGACACAGCAAATAATAAACAGCGCAGAGTTAAAACAGCACACAAAGTTATACAAACGAGAAAACACAAAACGGACAATAAAAAGCTACACACAAAAGCACCTCACAAATCCAAGCAAGTCATGAAGACCATAAGATAGAAGCTCAGACTCTGCTGTGCAGCTCTGAAAGTGCTGATAGAGCTGCTGCTCCTCACATCATCAAGCAGGGTGGTCCACTGATTTGTGAGAAGACATTCAGTACAGAGGACATTCTGGAGGATCTAACAGAATTTACTGAGCAAGTGTGCACAAGTAACACGGTGGAGGATGAGCCAAACCATTTAAGTTTCATAAACAAGCCATGAATTTGCTTTAAATTGAATATCTTAGAGTTTTAGACTGTCCAAACATTTCTGGATATATTTCTTGCATCAGAAACTTACCTTAGTTCTCTTAGACTGAAGTATGTATCTGTCCTGCACTCTGACGTAATCCCCATGAAATACGACTGACCACTGCTCACCTTTATGGCTGCCTCCCTGAGGGCCTCCAGCCTCTGTCTGCTGCTCTCCTTCATGTTGACCACATCCTTGTAGTCTCCCTGCAGCGCCCTCTGCAGGCTGTGCACCGCCTGGAACACCAGGTGCTCGCTCTCATTCAGCTCCTTCTGGAAAACCTCCAGAGTATGAACCTGAACGCAGACAGGGAGAGGTCAGTCAGACGTTAAACTGTACGATGTCTGACGTCTTCTGTCACTCACGCTCCTCTCTGTGGTTCTTATTTTGAAACACAAGCGTGAGCAGCTTACATGTCTTCATCAGAAATTGGACATGGTAGAAAGAACAAAATAGATCCGTAAAACACAGTCTATAATGGGAAGAAGGGTCATTAGTCTGAGATTTGAAAATGATTTACAGCGATTTAACAAGAAACCATTTAACCTGCCAAACAATACAATAAACAATATATTTAATGTTTGACCTCAGCTTCATTGATTGTTGTAAACTTATGCTTATTCTGAATTTGATGCAGCAACCTGTTTCAAACACGTTGGGACAGGAGCAACAAAAGACTGAGAAAGTTGTGGAATGCCCTAAAAACACCTGTTTGGAACATTCCACAGGTAAACAGGTTCATTGGTAACAGGTGAGAGTATCATGATTGGGTATGAAAGGAGCATCCTGGAAAGGCTCAGTCGTTCACAAGCGAGGATGGAGTGAGGTTTTACACAATGTCCCAACTTTTGTTTGAATCAAGGCTGTAGTTGCTGCTCTAATCTAATCAGGTCATCTCCTCTCATGTATGAAATATGAACATGTATTATTGGTGAGCTATTGTGTCAACACACAGACAAAGGCAACACACTGAGGAGTTGTGGATGTTATGACTTACACACCATGCACTGTGTCAGGGTGATAGAAAATACAGCTAAACAATCACTAACAAATCACAGCATTATGATCCAAACAAAGGGCCTTAGCTCCATCTGGTATTTATTCTCAGTCTGGTACCTGGAAGTGCCTCTCCGGTTCTGAAAGGGCCTGGTCTCGTCCCACAGCATCAGCAGCGGCTGCCAGCTTCTTGACAACGACATTCTTTTGATGCAGGAGACCCACCAGCCGCTTGCAGTTACTGGCCACCCAGCTTTGGCCATATGTGGGCCCCTGGCTCCGATAAAGCTTGGCCACCTGGTCCTTCTGCAGCACGGCGAGCACCCCCGCCGTGCCAAGGAACAGCAGCCAACACACAGCCTGCATCCAAACCACGACTTCTGTCTTCACCCGAGGGTGGAGATTGATAAAGAAAAAGAAACCTGGGAATGGAAAAAGAAAGAGCAACACAGACGACAGTGGGAAGGGTATCGGTTACAAAGATGAACAGGAAAAAAAACAATAGGGAGAAGAATACAGCGGTATATGTGGACGCAAAAAGTGAAGTGTTGACACTAGGAGGGTTAAAATTACGTTTTTCTTATTGTCAACAAATCACTTGAAAAGAAACAATGAGCCGATTCTATGAACAAATATTGTCTTTGTATCCAAAGCCTGATAGAGCTGAATGTCTTTGTGCCATGGAGCCCTGTTGCTGTCCAAAAACAATTGAAAACATATCAGCGAGCCACACATCTCAACAAATCCACCGCAGAAAAAAGTCCCTAATCAATACACTAACCCTGTTTGCCAAAAACTACAGAGCCCAGCTGGAATGGGAATATTGAGAGATGGACTAACACATCGTTTTGGCCTTTTCTTGGGACTTGTTGTTAATAACAAAGATATAGAAATAAAAGAATTGCCATTCATGCCCTTTAGTGACCTCTGTGCTTCTTCGCAGTCATCTCAGGAGATGGTTTCAGCTTTACCTGAAAGCCCTTAAGCAACAGCTGTGTCTACATACCTGTGGCCTGTTCTTCTGCCTGCTTTAAGTAGTTAATGACACCTCGTCATGCTGTGTTAAGTGCAATTAACTTGACTGAGCAAATCACATTTACAGTAAAAATTCAAGTAGCGCTCGCCATTCTCCATTCCATGCTGCATTTCTATGCTTGCAATACAAACTGTGCCAAATTATGAAGCTCCTTTACTGTCAACTGTGACTTCTCCTACCCGGACACTGCATGCTTGCTTACAGTTTTTTACTACAACAGCATAATGACTGAATGCATTCCACTCAGTCAAGCCGGGCCGCACCTCTGTGAGCATGAGTCAAGCTGAAGGATGTTTACTTTCCAAACTGCTCCTCTGTCGTCCCTCCTACGCCTGGACTGCAGCCTCTTTGCCAGTGTCACTGGAAATCAACAGCATTTGCACAGTGTTGAGTGGATTCTTCTATAACAATGCAACAGACGCCCTGTAAACTGATCATAACAATGTTTAATAACTTGCAAATGTAGCTGTGTGTTACAGTGGTGTGTAAAGGAAAATAAAAAGTAGCATCATATGTCAACACTCAATGTACAATAGAGTAAATTCAGTACAAATACTTGGGAAAGTTTGCTTTCCACCAGCAAGTTTTGACAAGTTGTCACTTTGGGTTCCCCAAAAACTGGATGTTATTCTACACTGACGGATACATTTAAATCATTAATACAGGGAGCTGAAACAAATTACATCATCCTGACAATGAAAATCAAAGAAATCATGACTGCCAGGAGTCATCTTATACAAAGCTGAATACACACCCCGGACATGAACGACGTTTCACACACACACCAGGAAACACCACAAGGCGGTGAAATGATGAATTTGCTCAAACGCAGACTACTTCAGCATGTTCACATCAATGTAGAAATAAAGAAAGGCTGGAAGTACCTGCGAAACGTCCCGGCTCTCAGCTCCGCTCCACGACTGAAAGAGAAGCTGAAGAAGAAGAAGCGAACAATCATGCTGTTGTACGTTACGGCACCACCACCACCACCACCTCCACCCCTCCTCCACTGCCACATAGCTGAAGCCAGCGTCGATGCAGGCGTTCACCACTTTACTTGGCGACCAACTTCGTGTTTACCTCGACCTCCAACCGTTGGTAACGTTATTCTTGCTAGCAGTGGGATGCTAACGTAACGCCACTTTGTCCAGGTAAGTACGCTGCTATTGAAGAAATCCCTGAGCAGTTTTAGTGTGTATAAAGTTAAACTCGTTGTCTATTTTGGAGCTGTGAGTAAAGCTAAGGTAGCTCTCAAATTCCTCAAAGCTGTCAGACCAGCTCCAGCCAGCTGAGTCCACACACACACACTCCCATGACACAACGTTAAGGCTAACAGAACTTTGCTAACACTAGCTACATAGCTGTTGTGTACATTAATACCTGCAACTTTTCTGGAAACAGCTCATCGAGACATATGATAGTGTGACATTAACATGTACTGCAGATAAAACTGAACAACAACTGCATTGTTTCTGGATTTAATCGCGTCGATGTAACTTTGATCCATTTTTAGACTACTTCCGAAACATCGTTTATCAGCTTTGATATGGGAGTTGTAGTTTTCAGATGTTTAATGTTTTGTTGCTCGGCCGTGTCAAGTGCACTCGAGTTGTGCCAGTCTGCTCCCTGGTTAAATCTGTTTGGACTCAAATCAGTGTTTGCGTAACATAATGAAATTTCGTTTGGAAAACAACAACACGTCTTAAATAGGTTCAAAGCTGAGTTTCATCGACTGCCTTTCCCAAAACGTGTTTTGGATGAGGTGGTAACAAAGACAGTTTGCTGCAAACTTAGATTGTGACATTTTCCCTTAAACGTATTTCAGCTGAAGCACACTGACAACAAGAAAATACTTTTAAAGCTGTTGCACTAAAGTTATTTAAAACACGGCCTGCGCGATTACAGCGCTACAGAACTACATTACCCATGAATCCAGTGCCCGTACAGTAGCGCAGTTGCTGTCGCGCATGCGCACCAGGGGTAATTGGATATCAAGTGGGCCAAAACAGCGTGTGATAAAATGGTAGGTAAGATTAAAAACAAGAAACCGGGGCGATTCTTTAGCTCTGTTAAACAAGTCCAAAACCCGGTAATGACAGTCACTGACGTTAAGGGGACACATCGATACTGGGGATCGGGGTGTCCTCAGCCAAGTGTCGCATTGTCAGGGTGATGTGTGTCGGGAATATGAGGGAAATGGAAGGTCAGTTGTTGGTATTTTGAGATCGGACACCCGCACTCGCAGCACGTACCTTTCCCTTTTTGGTAACTCGCCTACGCTGCTGCCTCGGGTCAGCAGAGAGCCTGCAGGATCACACGTCCCCTCCCCGGGAAAACTGGGTCGCCGAACATGGCCTGTCATGGTGCATTTGCTGTTTGATCATCGGGTGGGTCAGGTCTGCAGTTCTGCAAAGACGTGCAATCCTCCCGATGACCGTGTAGATTGCATTAACCCGAGGAGGAGGTATTTTTGTGAACTAACGAAACATTGTGGCGGTGCGTCTGGAAATGACAGTGTTTGCGTTTCCCTTAATGCACGTATATATATATAGGCTGTTACACGCATGGTACGTTTACCAGATCTTGTAGTCATGGCACGTGTCAAGTATAATCCACAACAAGCTATTTTTGGGTGCGGATGAAGTGCAGGTACTAGTTTCCAGCCAGGAGGTTTTAATGGAAAGCAAACCAATGCACTCCCAGTCAGATGTGTAGAAAGTTTTGGCAAAGCAGATTGAGTGGGATCCTGAAAGTCCCAGGTTGTGTGTGAAGCAGGCAGTTGTGATCATTTGATGAACTGTTCATTTGTTTGGTCATATGCACCACTACAACATGAAGTATGTGTGTGTGTGTGTGTGTGTGTGTGTGTGTGTGTGTGAGGGTGAGGGTGAGGGTTTAACATGGGCCCACAGCCCAACAGGCTACTCCAGCACTGCACTTACCTGTGTGCCTGTTTGTCTGTCAGCACAAGTTGAAGTCATCGCAGAAGGACAAGGTTCGGCAGTTCATGTCCTTCACACAGGCCGGGGAGAGGACAGCCGTGTACTGCCTGACGCAGAATGACTGGAAACTAGAAGTCGCCACAGACAACTACTTCCAGAATCCAGACCTCTACTACAAAGAATCCATGAAAACCTCAGTGGACCGCAAGAAGCTGGAACAGCTTTACAACAGATACAAAGGTGAACTGTTACCTGACCTTAAGCAAGTTTCAAAGGTCATGTTAATATCAGCCCTGTCTGCTTGCCTTGCTCACTCTGAGCTCTCTTTGCAGACCCCCAGGATGAGAATAAGATAGGCATTGATGGGATCCAGCAGTTCTGTGATGACCTGACCCTGGACCCGGCTAGCATGAGCATACTTGTGGTAGCGTGGAAGTTCAGGGCGGCCACGCAGTGCGAGTTCAGCAGGAAAGAGTTCCTGGACGGCATGGCTGAGCTTGGGTGAGCAGCGCTGGCACTGAAATCCACAACATTTGACACATTCATGATGTGTTTATTAAAGTGCTTCTATGAGCACTGATATTGAATCTCAAACTGTATATTCTGTCAGTCTTAGAAGAATTTTTAAATTGTGTTGTGTACAAAATTTACATGTCACAAACATCAGACCTCAGACTGTACCAGTTTGTATGTGCAGTTCAGCACTGCTCATAATATATATATATATATTTTTGTGAATGTCTCCTGTAGCTGTGACAGTCCTGAAAAACTCAAGGCGATCCTTCCCAGACTAGAACAGGAGCTGAAAGACACAGGGAAGTTCAAAGACTTCTACCAGTTTACCTTCAATTTTGCCAAGAACCCCGGCCAGAAAGGTTTAGGTAAGCACAACCTCAAAAAAAGATGCCCTGATGTTTCAAAGGTGCAGATCAGTTTAATCTGATTTCTCATCTTATTCCACTTTGTGTCCTAGACCTCGAGATGGCTGTTGCTTACTGGAATCTAGTTCTCACGGGTCGCTTCAAGTTTTTGGATCTCTGGAACCGCTTCCTGCTGGTGAGAGAGCACATTCCTGTGACACCCTGTTATTTTCAGCTGCCTGTATGTTTTGTACACACTGCATATCGAGAAGCAAAACTATTAGAAACCACCTTATGGGAGAAGGCAGTCAAACACAACAAAACAAAATGTTTTCGCACATTATCAACGACTCAGTCTCACAAAGTTAGTATTTACTTCCAGACTGTTGAATTGATTTCATAATGCACATGTACTTCTGATACCATAATGTTTGACTCCCACTCTTTTCCTCTTACCGTGCTGCATTCAGGAGCATCACAAGCGCTCAATTCCCAAGGACACGTGGAACCTCCTTCTGGACTTCGGCAATATGATTGCAGACGACATGTCAAACTACGATGAGGAAGGTGAGATTATTTAGATTATTAAAGCCCTCAGGATAAAGGCCAGGACATGCTCCATGTGTGTACATTTCAGTGGTTAATTCCACAAAGACGAACACTCAGTGATCAGTGGCACACATACAGTCAAATTCACTCTAAATTCCACCACATCTTTCTGAGTAAACTATCAAATATGTGGCAAACACAGTAACTGATTAGCATCAAGCTGTCTCAGTAAATCTGACAGTACCAGAACAGCAGTTCTGTATACACATAAACATTAAGCTTCTTTCTCGTCCCTGCATGCTTCTCTGGGATGTTGGTGGGTTTTTTTTTTTTGCCTTGGACCCAGTGGAGAGGTTGAACACAGCCATTTATTATAAATTGTATAGCACACTCTGCAGAATCCAGTCTCTTTTCATTTCTGGCCAGCAGGGGGCACCTGTGATTATTGAGTCCCAGCCTCCTGAAACCTGAATGGCTCATTGCTTTGATGAATTAAGTCACTGCATTGAGATTTAAGTAATATTCACTGTTTGTCTCTGTCCTCAGGGGCATGGCCTGTCCTCATAGATGACTTTGTGGAGTTTGCTCGGCCGATCGTGACGGGGAGTAAGCGCAACATGACATAGTGCTTGTCCCGGCATCATGCAGCGGGCGGAGTTTGTCTTTCTCCCAATTTTCTTTTTTCTGAATGAGGATTTTTATACAAATGAGCCAAAAAGAGACTACTTCTCAATAAGTCTGTCTGCAGCTTGTCGTTCAGATTGTTCTTCCATCTGCATAAAGACGCCGTGGCTGGGGAGTGACCTGGAAACACCAGATCGGAGAGGAAAGCAGGAGGGGAATCAGCAGGAGAGAGAGAGGATGTTTGTGTTGTTGTCGTCTGCTGGCGAGGACAGACTTTGTAATCGCAATTTGGAAATGATGGGTGTCCAAAAGCTCGTCACTCATAGGCAAATCACCAATGGGTGCAGCTTCGAACTGCTGCTGTGGACTTGGCTCACTAACCTGCACCCTTGGCATGAAGAGGAGGACAGTTCCGGTGAACCTGCAGCATACACAGAGGATTAAGTTATAGATGCAGTAGGACGTGGCCTCTTTCATCGTCAATTGTGAATGGAACCGTACGTTAAAATCTGCATGTTTTTGTCAGCTAGCGAGAAGCGGTGCCATGGATGTTGAGCAGGAGAGACAAAAAACAAGTCATCTACATAATTTTCACTGAGATTTACGAATGTGTAGCTCTCTGACAATCACACTGAGAGCTGAGAGAGAGTGTGCTTGCTCATCATTTTGAGTGTGTGTGTGTGTGTGTGTGTGTGTGTTGGTTGGGGGGGTGGGGGTTTAACATATTGCCTCTTTTACAATACAATGCTAAATATTTTCATTTGGTTTTATTATACTCAGAAGTTAAGCAATTCTGATTCACCTCAACTGAGCAACAGTGAGAGAAGTTCAGATCCACGTTTTGTATTCAGGCTGAGAACTGGACGGAGCAGCATGCTTTTTGAGCTCAGCACCAGCAGAATCTCTATTGTTACAGCTGTAAAATCTGTACGCAAAGGAATATGAATAGAATCCGTTTAAGAAGAGCTAAAACGTATATCTGAGAGAACAGGTAATGACATTTACAATCATGATCAGTACATTAGAAACCTTTAGGATCCTCATTTTTAAACTGCTACTGCATTACGCACACTTTAGTTCTGTGGTGTGTAAACTGCTGTACACGAAGAGGAACTGACTGTTTTCTATTATCCAGGTGATGATGGCTTTCCAACTCTACAAACTGCACTGATTTACCACTTTTTCTGTTGTCGTAGGTTTTCTTTATCAGGCAGCACTGTATACAGCTACAGAGCTACTCAGTTTACATGACAGTAGGTTCACTTACATACTAGACTTTTTACATGAACATCTACATCCCAGCCAGGAGTGTTTTAACTGTTTGCATACACTGTTTGAGGTTTAAGTCTGTTGCTTTTCCTGGATTAGTAAATGCATGGCCATGGCAGGATGTTAAGCATAGAACTAATACAGCGATAAGAACAGTGCTTACACTGCCATCTAGGGGTGGCTGTGCAGTATAGCATGTCTCATTGTACTGTAGTCCAACACTACGTCACAGCTGGATGTGGTCACAAGTATATGAGAGCTGACCAAATCCAGCAGGATGTGGTCATAAGACTTGAGCCTTTTAACTCATAGAGATCAGTGCAGCAACGCTTTTCCTCCGTACAAGATTGAGTGTTACTCTTTATGTGTAATTATAAATGCTAGTTTGTTAAACACATCCCCTTTCTCAGCTGAAGAGTGTGACAGAAGGTCAAGCTCAGGTACCAGTAGTCCTCTCCCAGTCACAGTGAGCAGCAGGCGGCTTCCTGTGTCATGCTTTCTGTTTTAAATAGCACCCAAGAGCGCTGTCTTGTTCTGCCAATTGTCACCGTGATAAACCCTTTGTGTTGACATGGATGGATTATTTCCCCGCATCAGATTTCTCCGTCCCGTCGTCATCTAACTACAGGGGAAATGATTATCATTTGTTTTCCTTCAGTTGACAAACTTGTGTGTAAATTCTCATATTAGAGAAATAAAACTATGGTGCCGTGTGTGAGGTTGAATTTAAGAAGCTGAGGCAGATCAGGAAGGGGATTTACTATGATTTCAGTCCCAGACTGAATGCAGATGAGTGGCAAAGAAACCAGCTTCATCATGACTGTTAAACAGTCACTGTAGGAGCTAGTAAAAGGGTCATGTTGTTCGTCTTTGTAACTAAGTAAGTTCTATATATGTAGGTGCAATGAAATATAAAGTGTTTCTGACTGTTGGAACAGTGAGACAGTGCGAAAGCTTCTCCCAGCTGGTTGTCATTGACTGATATCCAACATCGTCTGTGGCTCAGGAGCAAGAAAATGTGACATCTTTCAGTATTCAGTTTGATAACATGGTACATTTGGTACGTTTTTATTTATCAAATGTGTGGTCAGCTGTTTCTAGTCATGCAGATCATTCTTATCGAAACAGTATTATTTTTGCCAGCAAGAAAACAGGTATTTACAGAATATTATGTTTATGTCAGAGAAGCATACCCTACGTTGTTTTCTTTAAGAAAGTTGTCAATAAAGCATGTTGTTTTTAACAGTCTTGTAAAAGATGGTCTTCTGTCTTCCAAGTACAGCACTTTGTTTGTCAACCAAGAACTTCAGCCGTTTAGATTGGATAAGAGCATTTTGTAAATGATACCACTTATAGTTCAAAATGGTCATTATGAGCCAAATGCTGATTGATTTCAGAGATGTGTAAACTAAATGGCAAATGGACCAAAAAAAGTCTCCATATTCCTGCTGAGACAGCTCTGCCCTTCCATGTGTGTTTGAGGGTGTATATAAAATGTCGGCTTGGGAACAGTTGCCCCTTATCAGGTTGCATTCCTGCTGCATATCATCATCATTATTGGCTCTTCTGGTAATGCTTTGTGTACCGTTACTCTGAGTACGTTCAGGGCTACATTCACCAACAGATACATGGAAAGTATGAAGGGCTGAGAATAACAGATTTGTGTAATTAGCATGACTCAAAAGTAAAATCGAAGCAGTGGGTGAAGACTAATGGAGGAGGATTAATAAATCAGGTTAAAATGGTGAGGTAAGAACTAGAGAGTTGAGCTTCCATAAAGAAAGGAGCCTAATGGAGTGGGGGAGTCATCGGTTGGGGTGATGCTCCATTCTTACCCTCCTCCCATGGGCAGGGTGGGATGTCAACATGGTCCAGCACCAGCTGACGAGCTTTCACTCCAGCCCTGCAGCACATTAGCATCTCTTCCAGTGCGTCCAGCCCCCATTACCACCCCATACCCAGCCGTCCAGCTTTGAGGCTTTAGGGGCCATGGGGATTGCCTTTTTAGGAGACACCTGATCACAGCTGAACTCGCCACCGCCCAGCACAAAGAAACCGTGGCTGATAATGCGATGCTTTCATTTCTATGTGTGCTTGACATCTCTTTGGTACTGAGAGACAACTGATGAAAACTGGGGATGAGAGCTCTGAGGGTGAGAAGCTGGTAGAGCTATTATGTAGCAGAGACAGAAGTCTGTGGTAGCTTCACATCAGGCGAAAATCTTAGCAAAATTCCTCAGGATGTTTTGAGGCAAAAGAGTTTGTTCTTTTTCCATTGTTCTGCAACAGTGAGTCTGTCAAGGTAGAGAAGAAGACTTACAACTGGGAGGAGATCAGACATTGGCATTTATTTGTGCCAGGAGCGATCCAAATCCAAGGAGAGGTGGGACGGCTTCGGTCAGAAAATCTTTTTCCTGTGATTAGCTGGCCGAGCCAACGTGAGCAGAGCCCAGTATCATGGAGAAATTCAAGGCAGCCATGGTTCTGGGTGCTGTTGGTGATGCCTTGGGCTACAGAAAGGGCCGTTGGGAAGGCTGCACCTCAGGCAAGAAGATCCAAGAGGAGCTGGCCTCTCTGGGGGGACTTGGGGCTCAGAAACTGGACCCTGATAACTGGCCCCTGAGTGATGCAACACTGATGCACATGACCACAGCAGAAGCACTTGTAACAGGTACGTTTAGGGTTTATGTTAAGAAGAATGACAGAGCATTGTCTAAAAGGTGGATTACAGCAGAAATCACTGCAAGATTACACACTAATTTGTTTCTTTCTCCTATTTTGATGTCAAATCAAGATTTTACATATCTCACATAATATCTAGCTTCAAAAATCCAAAATGTTTCTCTCTTTATCTATTCAATAATACATACAGACACAACATCAAACCTTTCCAGTCGGGCTTTTGGTCTTTCTTTCTTTAGAAGGACCAGAATAGCTTCTGCTATACAGTCAATGGAAGCTGCTAATCACTTACTGGCAGACCATCCCTGAATGATAAAACCTGCTGACATACCATCATCCATCCTTGTTACCAGTCATCAAAGACAAAATCTCAGGAGAAACCTCATTACGAATGCCGTCACTCAAATGTCATCTCAAGCCCCCACAGGGTGGCCAGGAGTTGCCAGGACAGAAAAGTCCAAAATAGCTGATCCTCAGCTCTCCTTTACTGAACAATAGCGGGTCAGACTCCTCCGTAATCTGCCGGTATCATGTTTGGCTGCAGACGCGGCTCAAAGTCAATGACAGCGGTCCTGTGAAATGGTGATGACATATTTCGAGATTAGGAGGCCCTATTTAGCCACAATGCCTGTACACATATACGGCACACATGCACAGATTGGCTCGTCTGTTAAAAGGCATTCCTGGCTGCACGCTTATTGCTTATTAAAGGGGCTTATTGAACATATTATAGATTCATATCTAAAGCAGAAGATCATTAAACCAGAAAGACAAAAATCACAATTTTCTGAAGTCCTTGTTTACACACATTCACTCAAGGATTTAACAGTGCATTGACGGACACCTTCAGACTCTGTTCTCCCTCATCCTCTGTCACAGAATCTGAAGAACAGCCCAGTCGAGAGGGTCTCTGTCTTTCCTCAAAGTCCTGCATCACTAAATTAGAGATGATGCTTCTTTGTCAACACAGTCTCACTCCGTCACACGTACGGTACGCACATAAACAAATTCTAGCAAGATGGCTGTGGGCTCAGCTCGAGGATCCCAGTTGACCTCATGGTGTGTGGAAGTGACACCACTCGCTCTGCAGGCATGCTGGTCCTAATCTGTGGTGTGGCAGGCTGAGGCTAAACTTAGCCCACTGCAGCACCACTCATCTTGCCTTGCATGCCAATCATGGATGACTCTCAGTCCCATCTCAGTATGTGTGTGTATGTGTCAAGATTACTGGTGTCTGGAGGATCTGTACCGGGAGCTGGTGCGTCTCTATGTGGAAGCCATGGTGTCTCTCCAGGGCAGAGCCCCCGATCCTGCCACAGTGGAGGGCTGTGTTCACCTTAAGCCTCACAACTTCCTGCTTGCCTGGCATACACCCTTCAATGAAAAAGGCCAGTTGAGATCTTAGATACTGCTTGTTTTATTTGTCCAACATAACTGCAGAAAATGAAAATGTGTGTCTGGATGTGTCTATGTCCAGGGTCTGGGTTCGGGGCAGCTGCTAAGGCCATGTGTGTGGGTATGAGATACTGGCAACCTGAGAGGCTAGACAGCCTGGTGGAGGTCAGCATTGAGATTGGCAGGATGACCCACAACCACCCCACAGGTGACAATCTAACCTATCCACACAAATCTGAACTCCAGGCCGATTAGCGTGCTGCTGATTGCATAGTAGTGACTTGTGGTGTCACTCTTGGCTTCAGGCTTCCTAGGCTCCCTGACAACGGCGCTGTTTGCATCCTATGCGATCCAGGGGAAACCTCTTGTGACTTGGGGCCGCGAGCTCATGAAGGTCATCCCTCGGGCTGAGGAGTACTGCAAAAAAACCATACGACACATGTCAGGTGCGACTTCTGTGTTCAAGAGGCATTGTTTTACAGCTTGGTTGATTAATTCAGGTTGATTAAAACATTTCTATACAAAAAAAATCAATATGTGTTTGTCAGTATATTTTGTCATTTTCTTCAGTATGTGTGGACATGTGTCTGAGAGCATGACTATAAGCTGATGCCAGTAATGTGAGTTGCATTCCTTTGTAGAGTATCAGGAAAACTGGTTCTACTTTGAAGCCAAGTGGCAGTTTTACCTGGAAGAGAGAGAGATAGACAAGGAAGGACAGAACAAACCTACGTTCCCTGATCGCTATGATGCTGAGGAGACAGACAAGGTAAATCCTCCCTGTCTGTCACACAAAAACTAAACAGACACATAAAGAAAGCAGGGCCTTCAGGTTTTTTACATGAACAGAACCCTGAATAGGAACAGTGTGCTGCTGTTACTCTGTCCTCGTCCTTCCAGATGTATAAGCGCTGGAGCTCAGAGGGCCGTGCAGGCCGGAGAGGTCACGATTCCCCCATGATAGCCTATGATGCTCTTCTAGCAGCAGGGAGTGACTGGGCTGAATTGTGTAAACGAGCCATGTTCCACGGAGGTGAGGACCACAGCTTTCTGCACCTGCACAGCACTTTAAAATGCTGGCAGATAAAACATGCAGGCTGCTCACTTTGACTTCTTGTTTTTTAGGTGAGAGTGAAGCCACAGGCCTGATCGCAGGTTGTCTCTATGGCCTCATGAATGGCCTGAGCCAGGTTCCCTCCGGCCTGTACCAGGATTTGGACAAAAGAGAGCGTCTGGAGGAGCTGGGAGAAGAGCTTTACAAAGCAGCATCTGCAGAAAAGTGCATAGACAAGTAATCCTGCTCTTCACTGGCCTGAACCCTACTGGGGTTCAGAGGAACTGCACATGACTGTAAAACTGCTCCCCTTATCCCACACTAGCTTCTAGTCTTCCCTGGTAGTATCTTGAGTGGTAACCTTTCTTCTCCTGACTTCTCGTTAATTGTGATATACACAGATCTGTCACAAACTGAAAAAGTAAGAGTGCCTGTCACAGTAGGCGGGAGGTGGAGGAAAATCAAAAGAAAGAACGTTTAGAGTATTGAGTTCCAGCTTCTGTCTCACTTGAATGCTTTCCTGGAACTACATCTGAAATCTACTACATCCGAGTTTGCATAAATGACATGTTCTGTTGATGGCAGGGAGTTACCTATCTACACCCCCAAGTCCAAAACAGTTGGGACACTGCGTGAAATGTAAATAAAACAGAATGCAATCATTTGCAAATGGACTTTGTTTACCGAGAACGGCTTTATGAAGTGTTCTCGACCCCATGTAGTAATATCCTTTATACAATCATGTGTTCACAAAGTGGTGAACCTCACTCCATCCTTGCTGTGGAATGTTCTAAACAGGTGTTTTTGGAGCATTCATCAACTTTCCCAGTCTTTTACTGCTCCTTTCCCAACTTCTTTGAAACATGCTGCTGTCATCAAATTCAGAATAAGCACATATTTACAAAAATCAGTGAAGTTGCTAAGCTAGTTAGTCAGCAAAACAGCAAACACCAGTTTCCTTCTCTGACCTTTTCCTTTTCTGCAGCTAACCAGTATTAACATGAAGCACATGGTTATGTTGTGCTAGGGAGTATCTAATGAATGAAAATCAGCATAAAACATAGTCTAACTGATTTTAGGATACATCTGTCTGCACAGTACAATTGACGTTGGCTTTGTAATGCATGTAATATATGGTGGAAACTTTGAGAAGATTTTAACTTTTATGCATAATGTTATTGAGTTGTAGAACAGTAATCATTTTATCCTATAATGTGATTAATTATGATTTGCACTGTGATGCTCTTAACAGGAATAGTGTACTACATTGTGAAAGCACCATTACATGGTGACTATTAATATGATATGAACATTAAAATGTACTCAGATATATATCATGCATGAAGTGCCTGTCTCTCTTTATCATAACTACAATGTTTATTTTGGTGAACAGCTTGTCTCCTATGTTAATTTTTCAACCAGATTTCCTCTTCTTGCTACACGACCCTCCTCTGCAATCCCCTGAACTAATCACCTGTAACAAGTTCACACTGCAAGAACACTTCACCTCAAGTCTGAACATTTACCTCCTCTACTTCGCTGCAGGGGTGGGATGACTACTGGAATATCCAGTTCAAGTAGAAGTACTGTTTATTAAGATTATTTAATAAGCTCAAGATAAATGACTAAAAGAGAAAAAGCAGTCCTTCTTGGAGATTACTCTGAGTAACAGTGACTATTTTTGTCTGGTGACTACGAAAGGACAAATTCACTCCGCTCCAAAAACGAATCCCTCTCCAGTTTAGTGATAGTCATTTGTAGGTGGGTTACAAGAGATTTAAAACCAACCTTAATGGAATATTCCTTTATTTATGCTGGTGTGTTTAAGTAAGATTTATCCCAAAACTCTTTTCTATGATGGTCACTATGACTGTGTGAAAAACACAAATTTAGCACCATTTTCCAGAACTGTTCAGACGGTGTGGCGCCATTGTTTGCTTTCAGACAGGTAAACTCTGTCTAGGCCTTTCCTAAAGGAGAGTGCAGTACTTCAAAGATAAAATTACACTCTAGGGTTTGGGTACAATTTATTTGCTTGGTTAATCCTAATTTATTTAAAACCACCCATTCTAGACATTTAGTTCTGTTCAAAATCTGAGTGGGACTATAGTTTCAGTTGCAGTCTGCACAATGTTGACCACCATGAACACTGCAGATTTTCTACCTGCGAGAAACAGTTAAGATAATGACAGCATTTGTAATTAGTGACCATCCATTCTGACATGGTGGCTGTGATCCATATTAAATACTTTTTCTTTTTTACTTTTGGTAAGCACTGATGCATGAAGTATGCATACTACTTCATCATAATATTGCATCATGAACTTTGACCCTCTTGCTTATACACCCGCCAAGCCTAATACAGCAGTACTATATCAATGTATTAATTGTAAAAAGGAGTCACAAAAAATGTAGTGGTTACACTTGATTGCGCCGTCATCTGTCAGTGAGCTGTCATCTGTCTGCTCTCTTCATGTGATGCATCATCCGCTGCACAGCGCATTGTGGGTTAGAATACCCAGAAAAGCACGCTGTTGCTAAATGCAACTGGATGCAGTAGGACATCCTCGTATTTTTGGCATACTGCATTCAACATACTCTGAACTGAAACATAAGACTTTATGGCATACTAAACATCTGCTGTCAATATCTGTAACTCTTCAGGTTTGCTTAGCTGCAGATGGCTACAGGGATTAAGTTTTGCATGTCCTCTATGTCCTCTCCATAGACCAGATTCTCGGAAAACCAGCATCAGCCCTGATGCCGGTATGTTGAGAAAGTTGGTTAGAGACCGCAACTGCCGTCCTGTGCTCCGAGGGATTCTAGAGAGTCTTCTGCACTACCTAACACAGAATCTGTCCAAGTGGACCACCAGAAGCAGACATCCAGAGAAGCCGGTGTCGGATACTGTGGTTGAAAGAAACACAGATTGTTCTGATCAGAGAATTGAGGCTTCAATGAAGCAGACTCAACTTCAGACAAGTTGCACTATTGCTCAGCTCCCTGAAGAGCATAAAACAACCCAGGGAAAGACTGTTGAGACTGGTTTCTCAGAAAAATGCTGGTCAGATCCACAAAAAGAAAGATTGCCAAGCAGGGATGGAGGAGATCAAAGAGACTTAATACCCCGGCGCCTTACCACATTCCAGCTCCTCCAGTCCAAATTCATAAGGTCCACACCCAAACCTCCCATCACCCACCAAAGGGAGGTGGGAACTCTGTCCTCCAGCAGAGGAGTGACAGGTGATGTGAACCACTGTCAAGACAGTGAACATAGCAAGCACAAGAAGGACCCGACAAGAAGAGAACAAGGAGTGAAGAGGGGGGGCAGTGTGAAAGATATTGTAGCCAAGTTTGTCATGGCTGAGCAAAAGGAAAAGGGAGAGAACATACTGAAGAAACAGCCAATCAAACCAAGACTCATTGGAAGAGGGGTCCTCCTATCTTCCTTGATGGAGAGGTTTGAGAACATGGGCACAGTTTGTAAGGGAAGTGACTTGAAATCTTCCCATGAAAGGCCTTCTGGGGGGGTCAAGATGACAGGTACTGTAAAACAGAGAGTAGCTTGTCATGTAAGATTGCACCAACAGACAGAGGATCAAACTGTCCCTAAACAAAACTATCACAAGCAAATGAAAAGGAAACCTGCTGGACAGCACTTGACAGGACGTCGATGTATAAATGGGCAGGAACAAATACCTGGGAAAGCCATAGACATTTTAACAAAAGTAAACTCAAACCTGGAAGAAAAAAATCATTTGAAGGCAGAGCAAATGAGGCAAATTGGGGATGAGCATTCAGATCAAAAGGCTGATGGCCAGTATTCATTCAGCCATTTAAGAACTCAAGCTTATGAAGTTAATAGCTGGAGGTCAGAGGAATGGGATGAAATTCAAACAACAGTTGAAACTAGTATTGCCAACAAGCTAAAATATGGACATCTGGAGCTCATCTGTCCAACATCTGTCACAGAGAGTTTGCACCCAGAACCTTATAGGCTTTTTCCACAGGTAGAAGCCCAAGTGAACTGGCATGTGGCAACCATCATGACCTCCTCTCCTGTGTGGTCTACATGTGTGGATTCCTCTCCCAAACAATATTCAGCAGAACCATCAGAGAGCTCACACTTGGAAAAGATATGCAACTTGAAGACTGAAGTTCCTCACAGTGCCCTAAAGTATTCTGATGGGGAATCAAACACAGGTGAACCTCGCAATACAGTTAGTGATGGAAGATGCCCCTTAAAGCCCAAAACTGAGGAGCTTTCTACATATACAGGCCATGACGCCATAGAGAACGGAGCAGTGGAAGCTCCAAATCTAACCAAAGCTGTGAACATTCAAAGAAGTTTGCCCAAGTACATCATCCCACGTGTTTACAGATTCAATGATCAACAAGATGTTGATGACTGGGCTGATTCCTCCAATCAACCAGCACCACACCCACAAACTGTAACTCCTTTAGTTGCAATGCCATTGCCACACTCTGTTACTTCCATGACTGCTTTTAGCACTGGATTGGTGACATGTCCTCCTGAGAACATGAAGGTACAAACTCTTCATACAGCAGCAAAAGAGAAACCAATGGAGGGTAAACCACTAGAGAAAGAACGGGAAGCAAAAGAGGTAACACCAGAGATACCAGTAGAAGATACCAGTATGCTGCAACGTTTCAGACTTTCCGGAGACACTGCCGAAAAGGCTGCGTTTGAAGACAGCAAGACATCTGCTGTAACATCAATTCAACCTGAGAGAGAGAAACTAAAACAGAGACCGAAATACACAACAATCAACTATGGGGATCCTTCAGTCAAACAAACATATAAACCCAAAATCATACAATTTACTGACACATTTACTTTTTAGGGTATTGTTGAACAGAGTGACACACAGTCTCAGATGTAGGATCAGCATTTACTGGTTAAGCACTGGTTCCTTTTTGTGGATACTATAAAAGGACTTTAAATCAAGATTTGAGACATCAGCAACAATACACCAGTATCCTAGGATGGTTAAATCAAGGGCAACTGGACTTTAACTTCTGTGGAGTTGTCATCAAGGTCACAGATACCACCTGGTTCATTAGTGCTGCTGGCAGTTGTCAGTAATTGGAATCACCTGATGCCAAATGAGAGTTGTTGGAGTTGTCACATGAGGCAAAATGTGGATGGATGTTAAATCTCCTTGGAAGAGATGAACGGACAGCACTGTAGACGGGAGATAAGGGATGTCATAGACCTCATCCTCTGTTGAAAGATGGTTTCTCTATTTTTACATAAATTGCCTCCTTCAGCCTCCTTTCAAACCATGAGGACAAATGGTTTGACTGGTCAAGACCAGATCAAGGCTGAATTGTTGCAAACAGCACTTGCAAACCAACATGATAAGTTTTTTTTTCTGTCTGTCCAAAGTCATCATCTTTTCCACTTGCAGCACTTGAAATGGTTCCTCAAGGTGTCAACACTGTTAACCTTCAGTGGAGCTCAAACAGGCAGTGGACAAGTATTGTGAGTTAAAGACTGGGTATTTTAGATTTTTGAAGATACATTATAAGTTAATGCAATATCTTAATCCGTTCATCTGTTTACTACTGCGTATGGTGTCTGGTCGCTCTTCCAGGCAGAGTTTTCCAGCTCCTCCTGGGGGATCCTGAGGCATTTCCAAGCCAGATGATCTCATTGTCAGATGCAGGCAGTTCAAGTTTACTTGTCTGCTGTATCATTTCCAACAATGTTACATGAAAAACTCCCTTGTCGCTCTCTTTAACTATCAAGATACAACACAGTGTTAAATTTTTGTGAATGCTTGTTCATGTTATTTAAATAAACTTCTTAAAATTATTATAGCACACTTATAATGCTGCAGAATATATTCATTATTGTCACAGTGGAATGTGTCAATTTTGGTAGAATTGCAAACCATGTATTGAGCTCAAATGTATGAGTACAATTTAACAAGATTTTTGAGACAAGCTGACTGCTGCTTATACAAATGACTTTGTGTGTGTGTGTGTGTGTGTGTGTGTGTGTGTGTGAGTGTGTGGGGGGGGTACTGGTCAAATACATGGTCGTACAAGTCACAATGCTGTTCATGGAGAAGGACAAATATTTTTTTTTCATGGTCTTCTATCTACCATATGAATGAATACATGAACACTGGAAGGATAAATTGGAGTTAGACTTTAAGAAGACAGTGTCCAAATGTGAAAAAGTGAGCAGTGCCTAACACACACACATACAGAAACTGTAAGTGTTTCTTTAAAGGGTACAGTGACAATTGCCCAGAACAGATGAATGGCTGCACACAGCAGTGCCAAACATGTCAGCTGCTGGAAGCTTTTCCTATTCACAGATCCAACCCCGCCCACCAGCAGGATTACACTACTGCTCAAACATGAGTCTGCATTTGGATTTATTCTGGTATTTTCACAAGAGGATAAGAGATCGAGGCCTACATGATCCATCATCTGTCCATCCCAGGGCTTATCCTGGTCGGCACTGGTGATGAGGAGTATGCTGTTGTTCTTGAGTATCTACGTTTGTATGTAGGGCAGAAATAGTCATACACACACACACACACACACACACACACACACACACAAACAAACACATTGATTTACTGTATAAGGGCTAATTGTGGTGTTTATGGCTGGTTCTTTGAGCCACTGAGAGTCCAACTTGTTTACCAAATAAAACAGTTTCCTGTCACCTAACATTATGTCACCACATTTTTTAAATTTATAACTTGTTCCATATATTGCATGTAACATATAAAAAACCCAGTAACTGCAAAAAGTGCCAATCAAACAGTTTACTGCTCAAAATTTTTGAGCTTAAGCATTCTTGACATAACGTATCTGGAGTACAAGCTACACTAACCACATTTTTATCCCCATATGATTTTACCTTTTTGCAGCTCTGGAAAATAAGAAGGTGCTCAATGATGGCCACCAAATCCACCAGAACAATGTAATTTTGCGATTGAATCAGAAACAGCTAAAGTAAACTGATGAATTTGAGTGACGCATTTTTGAGTTAATCCATTTATTTCAATAAACTCTTGTCTTATTTTCTTATAATCTGTCATACCTGCAAACAGCCAATGCTTTGGTGACTGATTTTCAAGGACTGTGGGAACTATGAATCACCCATGCAACAGATATGACTCCAGGTATGTTATTTACTGGACCATTGCTGCCCAGCACAGGCTCAGGTGAACAGATGGCTGTATTTACCTGGGCTACGTGGCTGTGCTGGAGAGGGCGCGGCTACTTTACAGTCCTTTGCTGCCTTTACTTGTCATCGGACATACCATCACCACTAAATGCAAACGGGGGGCCCTTGGAAATTATGATGTGAGAGTTGCCGATGTGACAGTTGAAGGCTGTGTCTGTGACAACAGGTGATATTCATGTGAAATGTTCTATGACAAATGCCATTTTGGCTATGGAAGCTTTTACAAAAAGCTGTGAAATCCCTATTTTTCAAATTGAAAAGCGCAAAACAATGATTTATATGCGTTCATAAATAGGAGCTATCCAAATAAAGAATAAACATTTGTGTTGCTGTACATTATAAACAGGTCAGAGTGAAATTGTAACGCCAGGACTTCGTAAAATTTATTCAGCTTTTATGCTTAATGAAAAGGGCATTTTCAAAAAATTTGGAGCAAAACCACAACTGAATTACTCAAAACACGCCTCTCATCCTTTTCGCTCTACCCCTGCATCTCCACCTGTTTTTTCTGACCAAAACCCCGTGAATGCGGCATAAATCCCATTCAGCCGTCCCATGAGAGGTCTGAAGTGGGATGTTACGGGAATCACTCGAAAGCAGCATTTGCTCTGATTAACGTGTCTGTACTGGGACAAGCGTCACGAGTCCCAAGTCTTTCGCGAAGCAGCCTGGACGAGAACAGTGAAAGGGACTAGTATTTGAATTACACTGGCGGACATTCATGTAATTGTTTTCTTTGGATGTTTTTCTTGGAGCTTCAACGGGCGAGTTGGTTGTACTCCCAGGAGAGGAGGACCGGCAGCAGGTGCATGTGGATGGCGATAAAACTCAAAGCTCTTTCCACACGGCTTGAACATCGGCGGAGCGATAAAATATTTGAGGAGTCGAAATAAAACGACTTCTCTGTTTGGGGAGAAACGTAAGAATGTTTTTCGCGACTTACCCTTCTCAAGAATAGCATGTTAATCCCAGGAAAGTGACCGCATCTTGTCTCGTCTCCCCGCACGCAAACATGGAGAAAGTTAATAGCGAAGGTTAACGCTAACTTACCTCAACTTAAACTGTGGCTTTGACTGTCGTGTTTCTTGTAATGTAACACATGCTGGTATTGTTATTACCTGTGGAGAAACAAACCAGTGGATACATGGTGAGACTTTAGCTCAGATTTTCAGAATACCACTGGAAGAGAGAAGAGGCAATGGAGAAGAACAAGGCGACCAACCGGACCCTCAACCCAGCCGGCGTACGAGCCAAAGACCGAGTGGACAGGTAACGTTAGCAAACGGGACTTCGGGCTTTGACGGGTATCTCTGCCTGCTTAAACGACTAAAACCACATCTTACGATCCTGGAAAGGGCCATTGTAACTGAATAACTTCAGTGGAAAGTGAAGCCAGAAGTAGCTGCTAACTTCATTCCTCATTTCTTAGGAATCTGACGCGGTAACGTTCGCTAGCTAACTACTTTACACCGTTACTCGAGTTGTTAGCTTTGAGCTAACGGCTGCCTGTACAAAACTCCATTACACTTTGTCGTAATTTAACAAATCCCGAATAACCGCTGGAGGCTGTTCCTCGGGTTTTCCCAAATAAAATCTCATTTGCAATGCGCCATGTGGAGCGATAATGCACAATTCGAGTACTCTGAATATACTCCAGGGAGTACATGTCTAGTTTTTCATGTGTTTCATGAATACATGGACTCTGTTGCGGAGTAATATACTCTCTGGGTGTCGTGCAGTGGCCTCAACTTTATTTATATAGCACCTTTCATACACAATGAAATGCAACACAAAGTGCTTTACAAGGGTTAAACCAATTAAAATAAAAACAGAACAATATTAAAAACCCAACCCTCCCACCCTTTGTATGTACTAACACATACCCTGAACTACAAGCACACACACACACACACACACTCACCACAAGTAGTAGGAAGAGTAACTGCATGGTGGTTCAAATAATTTGTTTTGTTTTTCAAAAATGTACAAACATATGTGTACATTTGGAAAACAGTCAGTGGATCTACACCTAGTTGGCAGGGGTCCAAGCTGTTGTTGTAGCAGACTAATGCAGTCTGATAAAACAGCCCTGCAATAAAGCCAAACTTTAAGAAGATTCAGATGTTCAGTTTTTGTTGACTGTGGTGTTGATTTAACTTTATGGTCACTTTAGAGGCTTTTAGAGGTGTTTCTAATGCTTTGTACATCTCATTCATATATTGAGGATAGACGAAATATTAGAAACCGCAGCCTCCAAAATGACCATAAAGTTGAACACCTGTTGACAACAGTTTAAACTGAAACTCAATGTCATGACCTTCATGAAGGCAGTCTATATTGTAGTGTTCTTGTATGAGACTGTGAGACTGCTCTTTGAAATCTGTACTCCTCTTTGCAGTATATGTCAAATTATTTTTTTCAAAACAAGATGGGTAGGCGACCATTGCACGGATCAAACAAACAGTGATAACAGAAGCAGCGTCTGAAATCAGGTGCAACATTCACAAACTCCACACCGATACATCTAATGTGTGCTCTTGCTTGTGTTTTGGCAACAAAGCCATTCTCGGATGAGAAACCTAACATTTGTGTGATGGTACCTTATTTTCAGTCAGTGTTATTTACAGAGCCGCTCTAATTAATGCCTGGGCTGTGTGTAGTGTATACAGTAGTGTAGTGGTTTCACGCTGTTAAGCCTGTTGCGCTTGAACATGTTGAAAACAGATGTAGCGGCCTACCGCATTGCTGGTCTTCTGGTTCTTCTTCAGGGGTGACTTTGCTCTTGTGAAAGGGTTAAGCTGCAGGGAGATTATCTTGTTACCTAAGGCATTAGGTTGAGCCACAACTCCCACAACTTTTTCATCTACAGCCAGATTGTAGATGTAGGTAATGTAGGTAGACATGCTATATATGAAAGATTACATTAAAAAAATAGAACCATAAGTATTTCTTTTATGATGTAACGGCTTGGTCCAATCTAATTATGCCTGAACACGGTGGTGAGTCCACTGGATGACAAGGCATAAATACTGCAGACACTAGAAGTTAATGAGACTGGACTAACAACAACAGTTTTTGGAGAAGACAAAATATATATATTTTTAGATTAATCGAACATTTGTTTTCAATCTTGCCTCAAATACAATAAATAACATCAAGCACATAAACACACCATGATACATACACACGTGCACTTGGACTGGTTCAATTTGTTTATGGTTTGCATAGCTGGGATGTGAATGCGTGGTAATTCTGATGATGGCTGTGATGCACTGATTGAAAACAGTCCTTTAATGTAATATTATTAACAGTGTCTGACTTTTTGCTTTTTGACCCAGAGTGGATCCATATGGCTTTGAGCGCTCAGAGGACTTTGATTATGAGTCATATGAGGAGCTCATGTCTGAGTATCTAGTTGTCCTCACCCGCCGATCCATCAAGTGGTCCAAACTACTGAAGGGAAAAAGCAAGGTGCAGAAGAATGTAAAATGTGAGTGTGAAGGCTTAACACAACAGTATCCCCACAGAGTGATTGCATACAATAAAACTGACCTAAACTTAAATGTTTGCCCTCTCCTTCAGTAAAGCGTTATGTACGCAAGGGAATTCCCAATGAGCACCGGACTCTGATCTGGATGACAGCCAGCGGGGCTCAAGACCAGCTAGAGAAGAACCCAGGATACTACCAGTCCCTGCTCGGAGCCCAACACGACCCCAAACTGGTGGAGACTATCTGCACAGGTCAGGCTGTGAACAGTTTGTTATTCATCCTTGTGCTCACTCAGATCTTCTGAAAAAGCCCTGACACACACCAAGTCAACCTCAAAGAACTAGCCTCAGCAAAGACTTACAGTCTTCTGTTATAAGTTGCACTTGAACCTCTTCCTAACCCCTCAGTGGTGGAAATGTATTTTTCATCCAAAGATTATGAGCTTACAAACAATTACTTTCACGCTGATGAGATTCTGATTAACAGTCTCATTATACTCTATGTTTAATCTCCAAAATAAGACTGACTATGATTAAAAAGTTGCAGCTGGCACTGTGAAGTTTTGTTTGCACTGGTTTTGCCACCATATGGTGAAACAAGAAATGAGAGAGACAAAAAAGAGGGAAAAACTGCATTAAATGAGTAAGATAACAGATTTCATGTGAATACAGTCACAGAATTCCTTCTTACTGAGTGCCTCTGAGGCTGATTCAGTATGCTGATTCTGCTGAACAGTAGCTGATTAATGCTGACTATAGCAACCAGCAGGCACACTGCAGAACCTGCAGGCAACAGTCAGCTGCACAGCGCACAATGATGGCCAACAGTTTGATGTGTCAGAGCACTTACACTTAGCATTACAGAATATCAGTGTTAGTTCAGTGTGACATATGCATGGTTGTATGAGTAAGTGAGACTGCTCTTCAGCCAGACCAGCTACCCTGTCGAGACAGAAAACAGCACCAACAGCACTCCAATAAAAGAGTGCAACAGACTGGGTCGGTGGGGGAGTGTTGTTTCAAGCAACTGTGGAGAGATAAAACATAAACCAGGAAGGCCAGTTTGAGTTATAGATCCATTAGTGTGAAGGCACATCAGACGCTAACGCATTTCACAGTGGTTTATAACAATATCACAAAGGATTTTACAACCTTGAAAAGTTATCGCATGGACAGAAATGTGTGCTGGCATGTATTTGATTGGCCCTTTTAGTACACTTCTGGGAGATAGTGTCCAAAGGTGAGTGCTGCGATGGTGAGCAAGTGCATTTACCCCTTCACCACCCATGGGCCCTCATTGTAGTGTTTAATAACACTGTGATAGTGTTATGAAACTGGAATTTTCTAAATTTGATACAATACTATGAAGATATCTTACGTTCGCACTGCTCTGTAGCCTTGCATTTTCTTGTTCATTTGCATCCAATGCAAAGGTAAAATTATCCAATGGAACAACACAACATACATTAAAAGACTTTTTCTAGCTTTACCTGTGCGTTACACTTGTTACCAAAAAACACGACATATAAAGGGTATTAAGCTATTCAAGTTTGCATTGAGATATAATTTAAATACAGGACTAATGATGACAATTTCATCAATAAAAGTAGAAGTGCGTGATTCTTGCTCTTATGCATCCATTTGCAAACAAACAGCACTAAATATGAGGGTTTGTGTGGTCTTCTTCTTTCAGACTTGAACAGAACATTTCCCGACAACATCCAGTTCCGCAAGACGTCCAACCCGTGTCTGCAGAAAGCTCTGTACAATGTGCTGCTGGCTTATGGTCACCACAACCCAAGTGTGGGCTACTGTCAGGTAATAGGACCCAGAACTTTCTTACACATTGAACAGAGAATTTAAAGAACAGTGTGAGAATAGTGGGTATTGTCAATGATGTGCTGGTAATATCGGTTAAAAACAACAATGCAGTATTTCATTTAATTTCATTATTGTTTGTATTGCTGTGTAACTCAGATTTGCAGTTTAAGGATTTGGTCTATTCTTGGTGTGGATTATGGGACAAAAATATACAAAGCTGACCCCAAAAATCCAATATTTATTAGCCAGTGTTTGATTAAACAATTATACCTGTATATGCGTGCTAAGAAAGGCTGTTTGTGTTTGTGTCAGCTCAGTGTAGCCCTAGGTGCATCATTAACATTTGAAAGGCAAATTAAATTTACCCGACTATATGCAGCTTGATTTGCAATTCAAACAGGCAGCAGGCCTGTGCTGATGATTACATCTTTTATAAAATAAAACTAGAACACATCCAGCTATAATCACACTCAAGCAGCCTGTTTTACTTTGAATGTTTTTTTTTTCCCCCTTGTTTCATGTCCAGTGTGCACTTGCTGCTCTCCCCCCGGATGCTGCGTTTAACAGCTCTTCAGCCTCTAATCAGTCTTGTTCAGGCAGGATTCAGGTGTAACCTGAGTGTGTCTCTCTTTTGTCTTCAGGGGATGAACTTCATAGCAGGATATCTGCTTATCATCACAAAAGATGAAGAGAAATCCTTCTGGCTGATGGATGCACTACTTGGTCGAATTTTACCAGGTGTGTGAGTGTAAACTTGGTAGCAGCACTGATGGCAGCAGTGAAGAGCTGTTTTGTGTTAGACAGAACATAAGAAATTAAATTATTTGAGTTAAATTTGAACTATTTTCTGTTTGCAGGTAACTAAGAGCAGTGTATAACTTACAATGATTTGTGTGTTTATGCGGGTGTGTTTACAGACTACTATAGTCCAGCCATGCTAGGGCTGAAGACGGACCAGGAGGTTTTAGGGGAACTGGTAAAAGTCAAAATCCCCAGAGTCTGGCAGACCATGATGGATCATAATGTCATGTGGACTCTGGTGGTCTCCCGGTGGTTCATCTGTCTCTACATAGACATCTTACCTGTGGAGGTGAGTGTATCTGTGTGTGTTTCACGGTGTGGCCGGGGGGGAAGTCCTGCCATTGTCTCTGCAGTTTATTTATTTTGTCTTGGAGCAGGAGTTGAAATGTCTTTTTTCAGAAGTCGAGGAAAACTTGATAACAGACTGTGTGGAAAGTCAGAGATGAATTCTGCTCATTGGCATTCATTCTTAATATATGAGACAGCAAAGTTCATTGAAACTTTATTGGTTTCTGTGTGTTGTTAACTCCCTTTGTTGGCCTGGGGAGGGCTGTGAACTGCTATGTTTGTTCTCCAAATACACACACAGCTTCAGTAGGAGGGTGTAAACCTCCCCCACCCACAGTCACAGCGGCCAACAAGGACATGATCCTGCACTAATTTCCCATCTCAAGACTGAATCAGGGTTTTGGCTCCAGTATCCAAATTTTTCCTCTGCTCACCTTGAGAACAGCACCCGAGTTATTTCTGAAGGTAGCTGGTAGGGTGCAGCACAGGGAGAGGAAAAACATTATGGAAAATAGCATGTTCATTCATGTTTCCCCTTTCTTAGTCCTTACCCTCTACTTTTACAGTGGGAAAGGCATTGCTCTTTTGGTGCAGTAGAAATACTGTTAGTTTTCAGCCTAACAAGTATGTATGCATTTTCACTATTTTACTTCCAGTACTTACAACTGGTGGCACTTGAATATGACTCTTAATGCAACACACACTGAGTTTCACTGTTAACATCTCTTTGCACTTGCCTTCAGTTTAGATATTTGTTCAGACTGCAGGTTGAACTTCATCTTGTGCATCTGTACACGCTGTTGCTGGTGGGTCTTACTTCTTTGTTGTTTTCCTGCAGACTGTTCTGCGGATTTGGGATTGCCTGTTCTACGAGGGCTCTAAAATCCTGTTCCGCATAGCTCTGACACTGATGCACCACAACGAGGCTCTGATTCAACAGGCCAAGTCACTACCGGACGTCTGCCAAAACTTCAAGCAGATCACCCAGGGACCATTTGTTGACGAATGTCACACTTTCATGCAGGTAAAAGGAAAGGGAGGTATCCCATGACTGCTGTTCATTCAGAGTGTCACTTCACTGGAGGAAAGAACAGGATGTATAAAACAAACATCCTTGTAATTTGCTTTCTTTAATCCTGTAATCCTGCTGTTTCTTGCCTTTCCTAGAAAATCTTCACTGAACCAGGAAGTCTCTCCACGGCAACCTTGACTAAGCTGCGGGCGACGTGTCGAGCTCGCGTCATCGCAGAAGAATCCTGAGCCGAACTCCTGTTGCTTAAATTTAACACACATTCCACTGGGATGAGCACCCAACAGCTTGTTTGCACCTTTTTTTTAACTGACTTAATGTCACAGTGACTACTACGTACTGTACAGTACACACACACACACACACCTTGAGATGATCATTCAGCCTAAGTGTAAATATATGGTGAAATGAAAATATTGTTAGCAACGTGCTGTATGGGCTGACAATTCCATTTGAAATCAACATGTAGTTTGTCTTGTTAAATGTGGAATTATGCACTTTACTCCAGAAAGTCAGAGACACTGTAGAGAAGAAGGCCTGGCAGCCAATGGCCAGGTCAGGCATTTCACACTGAATGGCAAATGACTGACAGAACTCCATGCTGGCATTACCTGCAGAGGTAATCGAATGTGAACCACGCTGATTTTTCTCCAACATTTCAAAATCTGATTCATGTGCTTATTAGTTGTTTTCAGGGTTTGAGCAAATGTTGCTCTTCCAGACCTCAATCATGAAATCAAGTGCACTGTGATGAAATGATCTAAGTACAATGTAAAGGGCTGCTGTCTTTTTCTAACAAAGATGTGTCCAGTTTGTTCTGTGTTTGGGTTTTGGGGCCCTTTAAATCTCAGTACTGATAGCACATTTTACTGCACTGGATGAAAATAACCTTGGCATTGATCCCAGCTCTTAGTATTCCGGGTAATGTAAACCTTGTTGAACAGCTTAGAGTAAACAGCTGTGTTTATTTCATACAAAACAGCTCATAAAGCTACTGTTGCATGATATACATGCACGAAAAACAAAATCGGTGCTGGACTTTAAAGATTTTTATTAACTTTCTGTAAGATGCACAATAGAAAACCAGATCAAACCATTTTCTATAAAAATAAAAGATCAAATCACTACAATTGATATTAACATATCTTTAAGGAGAGGGTGGGGAAAAGCAAGAATAGGAAATAAACCCATGCACCTTGTTCACTTGCAATGTTAAATAAATTTTAGTAATGCAGAGTGTGTGTATGGCCAGACTGCCACACACTGTTTACACAAAACAAAAAAGCCCTGTTTTAATCATCAGAATTACCAGACTGTTGAATTAGTTGGATTAAACTGTGCCTCAGTGAACTATTAGGTCACTTCTGGCTTTTTGTTAGTCTCCACTGTGGAGGATTCGGAAAAGACACACATTCAGAGCTTTCCCTTTTATGAGAGTCACTGGGATTACTTTATGCTCATGTAATTAAAAAAAAAATGCTGGTGAGCATCTGTAGGCATAAATTGAAATGTGTGTACTTGCACAGGCGTCCTTCTTTTCAAACTTTGAACTAACAGTGGACAAGCCAGTGGAACTTTAAAAAAATATCTTTGTCCTACATTTCATTTGACTATCCTTCTGCCTCTTTAATAGCATGGGATATTAAATAATTACATAGCTAAAAACAACGAGTTCAAGCAAATTCAACCAATTCCTAGAACACGATGAAACAAGAAAAAGCTGCTGATGGTCAACGTGCTACAGCAAATTCAGTCTACCCCCATCCTTGATTATGTGAAGACTCTTGTAAAGTCCCCTCAGGTTTCATCAAGATGCACACCATCTAAAGTTAGCAGGTCTTTGGCTTCTCATCATCTCACAGAGAAAGTGAAAGGAAGATAAAATATCCAGGAGGTCACACAGGATATGCAAAAACATGCACTCACCACATAGTAACAACTGCTTCCATTCGCTCATGCTCGTGTCCAGTCATTGCTCGCTCACTCTCACACTCGGGTTGCTCTTTCCACCATTCAGTCTGTCAGGTTTAAGTTAAATGAAGGGTCCTTTCAAATGGTCTGGTATCCAGCGTGGCTCCTCTTCCTGCCTATTAGATATGCAATAAGGACGATCAGCACCAGGCCGGCGAGAGCTGCTCCGACAATGATGGGGATGAGCATCTGGTCCTGGTCCATCTGACACTCCTCCGCTGGAGACAGAGAGAAAAGAGGGAAGAACAGAAAAGATGAGATGGTCACATTAAACTGCAGAATTCTGGATGCAAAATGGTGGATTTTTTGTGTAGGCGCTTTCTTTACACTCATAGAGTGAGGGCTGCCTGACGCAGCCAAAACCTATGATGGCTGACCATTTGAAGCAGTTAATGGTTAAATGCCTGATCAAAGTGCAGCTTGACTAGAGGGATTCAACACAAGAATTAACATTTAAAAGAAGAGCTTGGCATTTTGGGAAATGGGCTTGTTCACATTTTTAGACGAGAAGGCTGATACGACTTCTCCTGTCTGTCCCCTAAATATGACACTACAGCTAACAGGTGATTAGTGTAGCTTAGCATGAAAACTTTTAGAGAGGGAGACAGCTAGCCTAGCTCTCTCCAAAGTTAAATACTGTAGGTTTACTCACTCATCTAAAGCTCCCTAATTAACAAAGTGTTCTGTGTTTGTTTAATCTGCACAAAAAAGTGGAAAAATTGGGACAAGTTGTGGTTTTATGGGGAGTTGCAAGCACAATCAACATTAACATCACAGGACAACAATGGCGACATGGCGGTTACCAATAAGAATGGGGAAAAAGAATATTTTTACCTGTAGCAAACTGATTAGTAGTGACTGCAAAGGGTTGGATCTGCAGTCTGAATGTGTTGAGGGAGAAGGTCGGCACCACAGCCAGAATTTGCTCTGCATTGCACATGTAGGAGCGGCCCAGCGAACTCCGCAGATAGTTGAGACTGGTGTTACTGGCTAAGAGGGCAGCTGTGGAGAGAGATGAGTCAGTAATTCTTTGAAAGCAATCACAGCAAAGAATAAAGCAGGTTGCTTATGACAAATGACATACCAGTCATATCGGGCCAATTAGCAAGCAGAGTTATCGCACTCAGGTGGTACTTGTTGCTCGTGGAGTTCTGTGGACAGGAGGAGACGGGTTGAATGAAACACACGAGAAGCAAACTGACCATGGAGCCAAATTCACAGAAGAGGGGGGATGATCTCACCAGAGTGAAGGTGAAGTTGAGCATGGTAGTTTGCTCCTGTGTCAAAGTCAAGGTAGCACTGCTGGCTTCACATGATCCTGATGAATTTGTCTGACTGGGAGTCAGGTTAACTAAATCTTGGATCGTCTGGCAAAGTAGACAAAGATACATTTGGTTCATTTGAAGTTCACTGCACAGAATACAATGAAATGTATCAATGATTTTACTATGAGTTGACCTTGCTCGCAAGGCTCTCTTTTACCTTATTCTGAGATCGAGAAAAATAGGAGACGTTGAGCTGCAGTCCCATTTGGGCCAGGAGACACGTAGTGCCGTTGCGGTTTTTTACAGAGTAGGTGCCTCGTTCCGGTGTTCCTGGAGGGGTTGGTGCTGGAGCTGCGGTTGTTGTAGAACTGGCAGTGGTGGGTGGAGCTGTAGTGCTGGACTGATCGGCCATACATATGCTTTCTGTGACAAGAAGCATGATGAGGAAATGTGGAATGGAGCAACCTAGAAGCTCAGCAGCTTGGGAACAAAAATGCAATCAGAGCCGTACCTGTTGGACTCAGGTCATTTCCTGGCATGTACGCCTCCAGCCTCATATTAGAGAAGGTAACAGTTGCTCCACCTACTGCAAAAGTGCTGGGGCTCACACAGTGGTAGGTGGTGTTGACCGTCGCCCAGATCCCAACTGAAGACGACACCACAGTGACCACATCTGGGACAAAATCAAACATACAACAAATTAGTTATGAATCTATAATACGGTCCCTGTGGAATATGAGCACCACGTGCATTTAACCACACTTGACAACTATCTGAATCTGCATCGACAGTGTTGCGGTACTTGTTCTCACCAGAGCTGCTGGCCTCAGGGAAGGCTGACGTGTCGCTGAGGTTGTACTGCAGCGTCAGGTTAGCGACACTGTACAGACTTCCATTGGTTGAAAAGCTCAGCCCCAGTGCGTGGCCGGCTCCAAACACCGCCACCAGCCACGGTGAGCTGCTGTCTGTGCCGCATGAGCTGCTGCTTGTATCGACTGTGGCAGAGTCAGGCAGAGAGACCTGCGCTGTTCTCTGAGGAAAGACAAAAGATACGACCGGTGTTCACATGGAGATACAATAAACGGCAACAGTAATAATGCTTTCAGTGATGGAAACCAGAATGAGGTCGTCACTGTACATACCGTGCTGTTGGAGGTGTTGTATGTGATGGCGAATGATGCAGAAAGCTCAGCCTTAATGCAGGTGGAGTTTCCCTCTTTCACCTCAAGAGTAACAGCCTGAATATGACCTGCAGCAGAATACAGCACAATAATAATAAAGAAATGATAAAGAAAATCATTCCATTAAAATGGAAGCATCTGAAAAACCAACTCACTCAGACTGAAAATATACTTGAAAAGGACTTTCAGACATCTTTTTCTCATCTGGATACATAGTATATGACATGGTAATTGCACTTAAGTATTAAAAACACCACACACTGATTAACATGTTGACAATGCCAAACGTGGCCTGATTATGGAGTGGACTGCTAATACAGTTCAGTTTGCTGATGAATACATTCAGATTCTGTTTGCAACCAATTTTACTGTACTAGTATTAGAATACACACTTGTATACTGAATCTTGTGTATTACTGTATGAGTATCAAGTATTCCTTATGTAGGTCTTCTGGTTATCATTTGACTGGCCTGGTTAGATAAACCTTACAAAATGAGCACAAATGATAACAGTGATGACTGTTACAACAGTACCCAGTGTTACATGATGCCATGGCCTACATACAGAGTCAAGCAGTTCACACAAGCCACCACCAGAGGTCTGCAGACAGCTAAAAGTGACAGACCACAACATCCTGGCTTGTTCCTGACAAAACTGTAGAGCTTATTAGAGCTGCAGCTCCACTCCAGACATGTAACAGGTGTAACTGAACGTCTCCTGAGTGATTGAGTGAGGCACCACTCTAGTTAGTTATACTCAGTGCGGCTCCTATGAACAGAATTACCAAGAAGCATTCTCCAACTCCGCCAACCTGGCAAATTGCACTCTAGCATTGTAGGCTATTAATACCTTTATGGCCTGGAAACCGCAAACTCACCGTTGTGTGTCTATACGTGAGCGATAGCGGCTGTAATCCTCGAGCATATTGCGTGGAAGCTGCTGCGTCTATTCAGGACTCATGTACTTATCAACCTGACAACTCAGATCCATGGAAAAACGTTCTCACCCTTTTATAATACAGTAACGCAATACAGGAGTTTCACCACTTGCTTCACACTTCCCAGAATGTCTACAGAGAAGTTAAGGCAGCTTGGCTCAGATGTGATTATTGCATGAGCACGATTATTCCTCTTTGGTTAACTGTCCGACTGCACAGACATGGATTCTTCAGTAGTCTCCTGTGTGGACTGTGTTTAATTTCCTTATTCTCTCTGGTCAGACTTTATCTACAAACAACTTATGAACTGTGTGGGCCCAATAAACCAAAAATTACTCATTAGGCTGTCAGTGCTGGCAGGTTTTAAAATTCAGTTGCCATTATCAATATTTTACTGCTAAGAAGGATTTTTGGAATAGAAAAGATGCTCCAAATAGTAGCTGGTTACTTGTTAACACTGCTGAGAGAAAGATTTATTTTGCATTTGACTTGTGGTTTAATGTGTACTAATTTCATAACTCACTTATTACTCAGCTGACTGAGCCTTTCCCCTTTTTCATATTCTTCACACTTTCCATCCTGCTCTTCCCTTCATCTCGAGCTTTCTCCATTAATATAACCTATTAATCCCATCAGAAGGAGCACTGCGCTTCAGTCATGTGTCACTCTCTGTCAATCACACCTCTCCTGCCTGCTGCCTTGCTGAAACTTGACCCCGATGTCACCCCCCTGCTCACCCTGTAAACACAGTGCAGACGGTTTACACAACACTGCAATCTGATCATGAGGTAAAAGCGGCTGTGTGTACAAAGTATCAAGCTGCAGATAACAGTGTCAGACAGTCAGCGTGGAGAGAATATCAAAACAGAAAGTGTTTGTGTGTTGTGAGGAAATGCCGGTGCGGACAGACTTGAACCCAAAGATCAACGGGGGTCTCCAGTGGGAAGTCCTCACCATGTTGCAGAGAAAACAAAAAAGGAACACCAAGTGAGTCCCGACTTAAAAAGACCTACAATGCTCCAATAATTCATTTTAGGATGAGCATTATGAAGAGAAAAAAAACATACTACAACCACTCCACCTACAGCTGTATTGGCGTGCTTTCCTGCGTCAGCAGCCAGGTGCCTGTGTGTGTGTTCAGGGGGATTAAAGTGGTCATAAACTAACACTGTCAGTAGGCCCCTGATGGTCCGTGTGCAACACAAAGCCATCACAGCGGTCATGTGAAGCTCTCAAATCACACAACAATGAGACCAATCTGCCGGTCCACAACATTAACAAAACCTGGGCATTACATTAGAATAGAATAGAACTGAATAGAACAGAATAGAACACAGTCCAGGGACTTCTCCGGAAACTCTCGTCTGTTTTGATACAGCTACCAGAGGACAGCTGGCGTTTGGATTTTTTCAAAGTCCATGTGAATTTTTGTCCAACAGTACTGGAGGAAATGCTGCTTAGTTACACCAGGAAGTCCAATCTTACATTCACAGTTAAGCCATGAATGAACAATGTTATGAAGCTAACCTCACCTTTCCAAACACAACGCCACTTGACAACCAGTATCGTTAACAAATATGTAGCTAGCTATACATAACCATGTACATGACTATATAACGCTAGCTACATTTACATAGCACTTGGCTGCAACTAATAATTGTTTTTATTGTCAACTAGCAATTCTGACGATTATTTTCTAGATTAAAACAATATAAATATACATATTTAAGAGACATTTAAATTGTCACATCTTGACTACTTGCTTCAGTGAAAAGTGGGTAACGCTGACACTGACACCGCGGCTAACCAACGGTTCACTTCGTGTCGCCTTCAGGTCCAACAGTAGCGGCACGACAGCCGTTTTGAGTAGCCGCAAAACACTTACCTAACACCGCGAACCAGGCGATGATGAGCGGGGCCAAAGCGTGACAGACTTTCATCTTTAAGGTCAGCTCACACTACAGAGCAGACTTTACTTTTTTTTCCCTGAAGAGGAGAGAAATAACAGCCCGGACAGACGCTGTTGTGACGCCGCTGCAGGCGCAGGTGGGTCTACGCGGCGGACGGCAAACTGCACTTGACTTCCAGGACCGTTAGCTAAAAGCCAGCCGTCTCTAGTCTCCCTCCTGCTGTTGTTTCTCCGCTGTCTGAATATAAAGGAAAGCGTTATTTAGTATTTCCTGAAGCACACCCTGCTGTTTTGAAACGACCAGTAAACACGGTTAGATGTCTGTCGGAGCCACAGTGACTGAACAGCCGTAACACGTCACGTGAACTGGTAGCATTTCGAGCCAGCCAGTCACGTGAGACCGCCCCCTGACTGAGCTCCATTCAAGGCAGCACTGACAAATTGTACTATTTTCCTTAATAAAAACAAAACGGCACAAATATGCACAGCAGAACAAGAGTAACTGCAATATGTTTGTTGATAAATATGGCTTATTACACTTACATAACTGTACATAATATCAGGTAGGTGATATCGACAGGGGGTAGACACCTAATGAGAAAAATAGTGCATTTCCAGGAATAACTCTTCACTGAAATGACTTATTTTTCGGGGAACTCACACCAGTGTCATATATTAATTCATTAAAAGTATTCACTTTACTATTACAAGCAGTCAAGTTTGCCTTCTCTTCTTGCAGCTTTTCACTAGAATTCATATTAAGTATATAACAGTGATGCAGGAGTCAGCAGCAAGGTCGTATCATACAATTCTGGACGCTGCATGTTGGATTTAGGAACATATACTTGAACACAACATTCCTCAAACGACTTAAACGGCATGTAAAAAAATCTTTTATGATATATGAAACGTATGATCCGGAGTACAAAATATCATTTTGCAGTAAGGTGAGGTAGCATGTGAGTGCACACACGCCCTGTGCTGTGCAGGCTGTAAAGTGCATGTTGTGGGCAGTCAGCTGACACTTTCATCAATTCACGAGGGTGTGCAAAACCCTAGCAGGAACGCAGAGGCTGCTTTAATGCTGCTGTCTAAGACTTAACAGCACCCTGCGGCATTCCCTCTGCATAGTTCAACCATGCTTTTTAACAAAAAGACATGCCATTTTCTTGTCTTAAAATGAGACTACAATGTCAGAAAACTAGCTCTTGTTGACATACTGATTACAGATGTTAATCATCCAAAAGCTGTGCATTCCCTGAGGTGATAGTGAAAGTATTGTGAAACGCTCTTCCATTTTCAGTTCCATCTTTGAGTAATTTGAGACATTAAAAGCTTGTGGTGTGATGCGTTTCTATCAAAGTGATGACTGTTTTTTTATTGAAAATGGCAGGATGTCTCAAGCGTATGGGAAGAGAATAGACATCAGCCCACTTCCTGGTCGTATCATTTGGGGCCGAGAGATATAAACTACAAAGGGATGACATAGCGTGTCCATGTTTTGATGCTTAAACTGCACACAAAACAGAAATCCTCACTGATACCCACTTGGCCAAACTACTCTTATTCTGCTATTATTGACATGTTTTGATGAAATCAAATTATGCAGAAGGAGGCACACACTGTCAGCAAGAGGAACTACGCAGCAAGCTCAAGCCAACGGAGGCAACAGCGCAGACATGTTACAAAAAAAAGACTACACTAACTGCTATCTAGAAATCATTCATTGAATCATTAAATATCCATTTATTCAGGTTCACTTTTCTCACTCTTACATAGAATACAATCTGATCTACAAAAACGTCAGCACATGACATTGGACATTTGGACATTTTGGTCAAAACATATAAGGTACCCAAAGAAATACCCAAGTGGCTTGCCTGCATGTCATTTAGCTTCTGTGTCACAAGCAATGAACCCTCCCCTCTGGCCCACTTCATTTTTTTTCAAGTCTCTGCTCGTCCTCAGCAACGGTTTCTCTGCCAAATTAAGCAACCAACCAATCAGGTTTACACTCAGCAGCTTATGCAGCCATTTATAAGGAGAACGCCTCGAACAAAAAATGAAACGAAACACAACTCAAGACAAACCAACTATAGTAGAAAATAAGTGATTTTAGGACAATGTGATGGAGAAAAGAAAGATCCCACTCCAGGCGAGGAAAAAAACAAAAAAAACAAAACCAAGACAGAGGAAAGTGCTAGTTATTTTCAGTTGAGTTTTGCATTAGCAGATTTGTAAGTCACATAAACCAACCATCAACAACCAGGGTCACTCCTCCAGCCCCATCCCACTAAAGATAACGCGGAGTGGGAGCAGTACAGCCAAGTCTCTCTTGTCTCTCTGGAGCTCTGTGTGATCTGGACGCTGCATCCAGGACCGTGGATGGAGGGAAAGATGGGCACCAGAGGAGAGTCGGGCGGCTGAAGGGCTGTAATGCTGTTTTTGGGGGACCAGCTGTATGCTTGCTGTGAGGAAAGCATGGCAGTAACAGCGGTACCCCTTCAGGCAACATAGTGGTACTGGTTAGGAGTCTCCTTGTCACGTTCCATGTAGTCTCTGTCTATGAGCGACTCAATCCGCTTCTTCAGATCGCCCGGCTGTGGACAGGAAAGCGAGTCAGATGCTGATGAGCTTTATGTGTGTGCAGGTGTTGGAAGAAAAATCCAAATAATGAGAAGTTTAAGATTCGTCACCTTGACAGGGAACTTCAGCTGGTTGTAGAGCTCTGATACCAGTAGGTTGTGACTGAGGGTCTTCCTCATCTTCATGATGCGCACCACAGCTGCATCAATCTGATACTGCCTGTCTTGAAACACACGCTCTGTGGTGCTGACCTGCTCCTCTACCTGTGAAGACAATGTGTTAAAAAATGGTTGAGAACCATCCTTTTGCACAGGAAAACATATGTAAGTGTAACTAAAACAGCTCTGATTGAGGAGGAGGAGAAGGAGTGTGTGATGAAGGGAAAAAAAGAGATGTGCTAGTATTTTTACCGTTTCCTTCATTTGGATCTGGTTGATCTTGATGCGGAACAGTTTGTGTTTGAAATCATTATTGAAATTGAAACGGTCTCCATCCTCCACGTCTTTCCCTCGTGGGTTTTTGTTGAGGACGCGTGCTTTTCCGCAGGCCAGGGACTGCAGAGTACGCCTGAGCTCTCCCTCCTCTGTGCAGGACAAGAGAGAATGATAATGTCATACAGCAGGTGCCTCCGCCACTATACAATAGTTGTGGTACATATTTAAAGACATGTGTAACCTATGCCAGTGGCAGTGCGAATCTCCTCCACGCTGAATTCCTCTCCCTCATTAAACATCAGCAGCACCAGTGTCTGGAACAGAGAGACCTGCAGCTCCTTCTTCCCCTGCAGGATAAAGTAGCCATTGTAAGTGCAGTTCAGACAATTTGTCTCTCTTCTCTAGGGATGTACCATACCTCTTTAAACTCCGCCTTAAGTACAGCATGGCCCAGCGTGGGCTGCCACTGCAGCTTCCTCCCACTGTGCTTCCCCAGGTAGAACAGCTTAAACACCTCCTGGAGTTTTACCATCTTCCAAAACAGAAAGAGATTAAATTTGTATGAAGATTGGCTGCAGTAGAATAGTACTACATAAGTAGGATGACACAATCAGTAGCAAACAGTGAACCCAGGGCTTTTGTGTAAATAAATATTGTTTAAACAAATAATTTGATGCTCAAGTTCACTTACCCCACAAAAATGAATGCTGAAATTCAGGATTATACATCTTTCAGGTGCATAAATTGCTACTACTTGCACTCCACGACTCCAATGTGCTGCTTAAGTGTAAGCATAATGTGCACAATGAACAGCACCCAAACACAGAAATGCTTACCTCTGGGGGCAAGTGGACCTCCATGGGTGTGTATGAAGGCCAGTAGCCCATAGTAAGGATGTTGACAGTAAGTTCTATGTTGCTTGGCTCACTTTGGTTCTGTATATACTGAATAGAAATATAATAACTTTCACAATTATGCACGAGAAATACATTAAATGACATAATACAGTGGAATTCATACCCATGGCATCATTATTTTGAAGCTGCACATGCATGCTTGATGTGTTTCTTTGTGTACAGAGACTGCAAGTACCTGTTTGAACTGGATCATTATGTCTTTGGACAGTTCCATGTCCTTGAACATCCCCTCTAGCTTGCTGGTAAACGCTGCTCCGCATTCTGGAGGAAGTCAAAAACCACGACATATCATAGCTGACGTGTTCTCACACCTCACACCACCACATGACTATGTAAGAACAACTTCTGACTTCAGAGCTTCAGCTGTTTTAACACAGGGTAGATGCAAAGATCCTCTCTGTACGCTGCTGTGGAAGGGAAGGGGAAAC
This sequence comes from Chaetodon trifasciatus, assembly GCA_037975065.1. Classification (NCBI taxonomy): domain Eukaryota; kingdom Metazoa; phylum Chordata; class Actinopteri; order Chaetodontiformes; family Chaetodontidae; genus Chaetodon; species Chaetodon trifasciatus. Next base: position 10,091,683 of record JBBMOE010000001.1, on the reverse strand, counting down.
TTTGAAATGTTCAGCTGGAGGATTTTTAAGCATTTTACTGTCCTAATTTTAGGAAAATTAAAATAATGTTGTTATACTGTACAGAGTAGGCCCAGTCAAAAGAAATTATAGACCTCTTTAAATCCTAGAAATTGCTGGTGAGCCTTCCTATCATGGCCTAAATTTGTAAAATTCTCAAAAACTTCGCAATACATATTGGGACGGCTGTGGCATGTTGCAGTGCCCTTGAGCAAGCAACCTAAACGTCAAATTGCTCCCAATTGTAAGGCAACTTGCATGGTAGCTTGCTGCCAACAATGCGGGACTAGGTGTGTCAATGTGAGTCAAAATGTAAACTGTATTTAAATGCAGCCATTTACCACACATCAATGAGCCAGATGAGGATTCTGATGACTAAAAACTTGCTCACTCAAGATATCAGACGCCGGACTCACCATGTTTGAGCTTGGACAGCATAGACTTTTCAGCATCAACTGAAGCACTCTTGCCAACCAGCAGACGCTTGGCCAAGTCCTTCTTATAAAAAGCTTCAAACACATCTTTTCCTGGGGGTGAAGAGGATCTCATCAGAGTGTTACAGAGTTAATTGACTTTACATATGCACTCCAACAAACACACACAGAAGTGTAACTGACCATGAATGAAACGGAAGATTATCATTATCTTGTCCAGGATTCTCTCCAGCTCCTCCTCTGTAGCCTCCTTGTTCCCTGCTCTTAATTTCGAATCAACATATTTAGCTGGATGGGGAGAAATAACCAAGAAAGCTGTTACCACATGCCAAACCTAATAGAAGCCACAAGAAAATGTGATGTGTCAAATTATTGATGGGGACAAAGATTGTGTTGTGCAAAGCTGTAAAAGTCACCCACCAATAAGTTCAGCAGGTTTGTTGGGCCTCTTGTTGATGAAGGTCTCAAAGGCCTCCTTCATTGCATTGATGAATGCCTCATTCCGTGTAAAGCAGCTCTGTGCCACATTGTCCATCTTATCCTTGAAGTCCAGCAGGTCTTGCACCATGTCCTTGTCTTTCTCTGGAGTACACACAATCTCTCCACCGAAGGACTAAAACCAGAGAAAGTCTCAACAATGTGCACCTTCATTTCTCCAGGACAAGACCACATTTTCTTGACGGTAATGCTTTGTGTTGTGTGTCTATGTATATGTTGTTTGAGCTATGTCAGTACCTTTATGTAATCCCTCCAGAACTGCAGCAGCGTGGGAAGTCCTCCCTTCACCTTGCTGAAGAGCTGGTAAAGGAGGGTCAGCTCAGTCACACGATTCTCATCCAGCAGGGTGCTCAGACCTGCCACGAAAATATTACACTAGTATTTTACTTGTCTTGACAACGACTACATCAAACTCAGAAACTGAAAGATTACTGGATGAAGACGGCTATACAAAGAAGGTAGATAACATGAAGAACATGGGCATCTTACAGTGTAATGCAAATCAAATGAGGAAGGTCACAAACCGCAGCCTCAACCATATGTGGAGTAAATTATCATAAGCTTCACAAATGCAGTCTTTGTTGCCAAAAGCCAAAACACAAGCCAAAAGACACATTACAGTCTTTCACGCAGACGTACCCTTTTGTAGTATTGCAGTCATATGTTCTCCTAAAAGCTGTTTCTCAACGCAGCTAATAAGTGGTTTCCTGTGAAATAAAGATGAGAAAATAAATTAGGAAATGTATCCAAAAGCTCAATGCATGCATATTCCACATCAGTCCTTTGACCCTGTATGCACCTTTCAAGAAACTGCCTTTAATGTCACCTCCTGACCTTTCTGCACCAACTAAAAGTCTTACTGTTCTTCAATTATTTGTTGAAAACTAACGAGAACTGGAGCTTTGGGGTCATGCATTTAAAGCTGCTTAGAAAACACAATAAAGGTGTTAAATTAAGTCTGAGGTTTTTGCCTCGCATGTTACCCCTGTTTTATGCACATGCAGTGTTATCTTATATTGAAGATATTAATCACGAAATAATGTGTATTTTGTGCATGACATGATTTTTGTCACAGTGATGTGAAAATGTAAAAAAAATAAATAAAAAATTACTGAGTGCTCTGGTCGAGGTAGCTCATGATACGATCGTTCTCCTCCTCCAACCGACGAGCCACATGGTGCAGGTACTCAGGCACCTGGACACATACACACACATATATTCATGTCCTTGGGATTACGTGCATACACATGATACACATGATACATGATAATTACATGATAATAGATCCATTAATAGTCTCACTCACATCTCTCTCCTGCATCAGACGCTGTCCCTCTGCTGCATATAGGCGATTAGTCTCAATCAAAAATCTCTCCTCAAAGGAATCTTTGTAAACCTAAACAAAGGTTACAGTCAGGAGAAAACACTGGCATACCCATCAGCCCATCAACTGCTTTGTTATGATTAACAGGCGATCAGGTACCTGCAGGTCTGACAGCATTCCCAGCAGACTCCTGAGCAGACTGCGGTCTATCGTCTCTCCATTACGCTCAAGTTCTATCTGCTCCAAAATGCCATCGACTGTGCGCTTCTGCACTGCACTGTCGCTCACAATGTGGGTACGAAACAGCTCCAACCCAGTGTCCCTGCAGCGGATACAGAACACCACCCTCTTACACACACAGTGCATCAAAATAAACAAGAATAATTTGAAGAAACTAATCTTACCAGATGGAGGGGAGTAGGGAGTTCTGAAGGACATAGGTACGATCCAGGAAGAGAAAAATACTTCGAATCATTATCTATAAAGAGAAAAACGAGAGCAGTCTAAGCATGGGATCGACACTTTGCTATTAGCAGCACAGTTTTGATATACAGGTCTGTCAAACAGCAGACTTACAGTTTGCCTGCAGTGGTCTTGCCAGCAGCGATTCATTCGCTTCAGGAAGGAAAGGCTATCCAAAGACTCTGTGAGCTCCAAGTTAAGGAAAAAAAAATCTTCCATTCACTCATATCATTACAACAAAATTTCACACTATCCTGTGGCTTTGCAGCATGTGCTGTATAAACCCAGTGGTTTCACTTGTTGAGCATGCAGAGGTTCTTATTGGAAACAAACAAAAAAATCTACATTTCAAATACATAAAGTAAGTCTAGCCTACCTGAAAACAAAGTCTAAAAATGCTATAAAGCAACTGGAGGACATTAAATATGATAAAAAAAAACAAAGGTCCTATAATTGGATTGCCTATAAATTTGAAACACTTTTGTTAGTCAGTGACTTCATGTTTTGCTATAAGTCTACTGTTTTATGGTACAATACATCTTTACACCATCTGCTAGTGACAGTCACTCCTTAAAGCTGAATTGTGTAGGATTTGGCAATATTAAGGATATCCACTTAACTTGTTACAGGTTGACCCCTTGTGAGAAAAGACTGCAACAACACCTGAACTGTACCAGCAGTGACGTCTATAAATTGACCTTAAAGCTGTCCATACAGATGATCATTCAGTCCCAACAGCATGATGTTGCTGTTGTGTGTAACAGCAGGTAGGGAATATGCCTAATGCAGTTTTGTTAACAGTAAATCACTGGTTTAGTACATGGTAGGATACCTTCTCTCCTAATTGTCCCAACCTCAAAAGTTTCAATACGTTTGACACATACCTTGCCTGATTTGGCTGTCCACAAAAAAAAAGGATATTCTCTAAACTGGTGGATCTGGGCCTGCACGTGATCTTCACAGACCTGCCGTAGCTGCTTGTACAGCGTTGGGGAGACTTTATATGAACAGAGGTTCTCTACTGCCTGCAAGACAGCAAGGAGGCCAGAGAAAAGGAGGAGAAACAAGAGCACAAGGGATCGTTTTACAATTCTGCTCACAGACAGACAGCAGAGCGAACACTTGTAACTTGATTTCTTGATTTAAAAAAGGATCATTATCACGAATCATGAGTATCTTATGTAAATTGACTGTCATGTGGAAATGCCCTTTGCAGACTTTTTCAAATCAATCTGCACATTAATGTACACCATTGTAACAGTAAACAAGCATTAAACTAGAGATTCTGTTTGTGATGTGACAGGTAACCAATCTGAAGAAAGTTAAACTTCTCTACAAGTTTATTTTAACCCCGAGCTGAAACGAACCACTCCCAACTTCAATCCAGCACTGCTGCACACTGATCAGGGACTGGGAGAAAAAAGTACTGGACTGCAGGAGTTTCAACAAACCTGATAGAGCTCCTCCAGATTGTACTTGATCGAGGTGCTGTTCTGGATGGCACCCACTGCATCTCGTAGCTTCAGCCACGTGTCCTCAGTGTAGTTCTCAGCTAGTTTTGGCCTGTCTGTTACAAAAAGGCAGAAACAATGCTCATTTATCAGTCATACACATCGGTAGCTGCCAATTACGCTATCAGTAACTCATTAAAGCAAAAGAAACAATATTAGAAGTTGGAGAAAACATATTCTGACATGTTAAACACACATAATAAATTGAACATTTGGTAACCATCAACAAATCATTTCTTACTTGACTCCACACATCGGCATTATGCAGTACATTATATATCTTCGTTAAAAAAGCAAATGATACATAATACTATTAGTGTTTCATGCTCACTACTGGGATAACCGACAATAAACTAAGAAGCGCCTCCTCCACCACACACTTTGGACCCACAGGTAAAAGAGTAAATACACATTTTTCATGGAAGAAGGTGCAGAGAGCAATTGTGATTGTTGAACTTGATTTTGAGACTTTTCACTAAAATATTAAATTTCTGGTTTCTTAAGCTTGTAAATGAGCTTAGACATTCATGGTTCAGGGTTTCTTTTCTATAAAAATACTTTAAATGTTTTTATTAGTAGCCAATGAAATGTGGTTTATGCTCTAAATGTCAAGAGGAAAAGCCAAGTGTGGTAACCTACAGCCAAAGTATTATATTTTTATTTAAAACACGTAAAATAAGTTACTTTTTACAATTAATGCAGTACCCAGTATTTGCTTATTTTATTAACATGTGGAAAAGATTGAGGGAAAAATAATCTCTTTCAACAGACTGCTTATCTGAAAATGCACTCTTTGATTGACTGTATCAGCACACACACTGTCTAATACCTTTATTTAGACCTGAAGGCTGCACCTAATGTGTGCACTCTTCTGATGGGACAACCACAAGTTGTGAGGGGCTTTTTAAAACCAACACTGCCAATTAAATCAATGTATCAAGCAAAATAACTCAATCAGAAACAATAAAAACAAGCCCTGTTCAAACCTGGCATGGGGAGCAGCGTACTAATCAGAGCAGTCAGGTCAGCATGTACTTTTCATTTGCTGTCAAAAACATGTCCACAATCGAGAAAGCCAACTTTTTAGAGTATGAAAGATAAGTTACATCCTCTGCCTTATTGTGATGAGTCGATGTAATCGATGCTGTTGTTGTTAGATAACCAATGTGAAAACGATAGGTGACAATACCTTTGAAATTTTTGATTACTAATTTCTTTGAAGTGCCACTTTTGCTTGAGGCCACAGCGGAGGTCCTGGCCATCCCGTTGGTGTTGTGCTCCGTTATGGCAGAGAAGCTGGCTCTCTTGTCCTGTCGGGTGTCCTCTGCCATTATCAGATTAGCGCTTTGGCTTAACGCTGTATGGTTCAAGTGTTTTGCTAAGTTAGTGTCGGATTGTTCAGTAGCCTGATTATTTACTATCAGCAACACAGCGTCTTCGGAGAATCAGTTGTCTTTGGTTGACAGGGCAGACTGTCGCAATGTGTTTAAAACTCATTTACAAACAAAAACTGAATAACGCTAGGTTAATTAAGCAGAAAACATAACCACCGTCTGCTAAGTAAACAGATAGCTAGCTAGCTAACAGTATGGTAGCTGGAACTGCAGCACACTTTAACTACCAGTTTTCGTCTTCTCCACAACACTTTAGCTTTAGCTATACGGACTAGTCCATGCCATTCCCGAGTAACCTACTTCCAGATTTTATCTAGTTCAATTATTGTACTTTCCGACACCAAACAAAAACATAAAAACGACATAGTTAGCGTTGATTTAAAAGACCTATATTATTGGTGGCTTTCTCTACCAACATAGCTAGCTAGCACAACAAAATGGCTTTTCTCAGACAGTTCAGCTGGACAGGTGCATCTTGGGTGAAAAGCGCCTGAGTTGCGTTCAGCGACAGTTTGGACTTTTATTGACAGTTATGTTATTTGTTTGCTTTTTTTGTTTGTTTTGTATGGAGCCCCTAAAGTGCCACGAAGAAAAAAAAAAACTATGTCGTGCGCACGAGATATTAGTTTTGTTCTTACACAATATCAAGATATTAGTGGACGGCTACTTTGTTTCTGCACTCCGACTTGAAGACCTTAGTCACAGTCATCACTTTACAGTAACGGCAATACCTTGTTAAATAAATAATAGGTTGATATTGTAAAATTGTACGGTTAAGACATATGTGACAATACAAGTATTTCATATAAACAGGTTATTTAATGGTAGACATTTTGACAAAGCATTGTAAAGAAAATTACTGATGGCTAGGTTCCATAAAGTGTCCCAGTAAGTTTTTCCACAGATACCAGCATACCAGCAGGACATCCACTGAGTGGCATACAGTCGATTGCAATGTTACTGTGCTTTTCCTGCAATATATCAAAATGTTTGCTTTGAAAAAGGTCTAACACAAACTATTGTGGGAATCCTTTTGTCCAGTCTCACAACTTCATGCACCTCACATCTGATATTTGGTCTTATTTTATTTTGGTAAATACGCCTTACAACTTTCTTTTTCTTTTTCTTTTTCTTTTTTTTTGCCATGGTGCAGGCCTTCACTACATGAACATGGTGCATGAACTTCATCTGAGAGCAATCTGTGAACAATCATCCGTGATCATTTGATGCAAAAATTGATGCAGGCTACAAAAATATCCATCAATTATTAATCCTTTTCATGACAAACCAGATCACTACATATATTAAACATCTTGGATTGTATGTTGATGAACATGCTTGAGAATTACAATTCTCTGAGGCTGATTACATCCATCACTAGATTCTTGAAAAATATTTGTAGTAAAACATTTTAATTCTATGAATATATGAAGGCAATAAGAAATGTAAAATGTTAGAAAATTAAAAGTGGATTGTTTTGAGAATCATGACTTACTCTAAGCAAATATGTTGTATGAAGATTATAAAACGTACCACATAAATACTGCAGTAAGACATATTAAGAAGGCAGTTTGACGCGTTGAGAATTCGTCACTTTCCTCCTTGCTAGAGAGTCTTGAACGCAACCCTGCATCACCTGCAACCACCGGGAGTTCAGTGCAAATGGGCGGCGTTTTATATTGGACAGGGAAGCCCTAACGCAGCCATTCAAGCTATATTTCACGCTGTCGGTGAGGCGATGACCTGAGCACCATGGCTATATTAATGTTTGACTCTAGATATATGTCGTGGCAGCTGTTTTTGGAGTAGTAAGACACGCCTGTTGGTGGTGATCCGGCCTGCCGTCCCGAGGGCTGTCAGCAGCGGTAGGTACGCTTGCTAATGCTAGCTACTCCAGGAGAAACTAGGGAGGGAGTTGGTGCGCAGAGCATCATCTCTAGGGAGGGGAGGCCGGTTGGAAACTAAGTGCTTTTTCTTCGGACAGACATCCCGCAATTGTTGTAACGTAACAATAAAGCTTAATTGATCACGTCATCAATAAGCCCTTCTGTAACCTTATTTAAAATCTAGCTTAGCGTTTGTTAGCTTGCTAGCATGGGCATCATTGGAGAACAGTTTATTGAAGCTAGCATTAGCTCAGTTAAGTAGCTCAGCTGACTCAGAAGTGTGTAATCAATTAAAAACCAACCACGACGTCCTGCATGATTAGTCTAAATTAGCTCACGACCAAAATATTCCACCTCCAGCCAGTGTTAAATAGTGGTCTTTGTTTTGCTAACGTTACCGCCGTTAGCCTTGATGGATTTTGCAAGCTAGCCATTGCTAAAGTCATTAGCTGTTACCACTTGAGCAATGCTACATGAGAAAGTATGGTAGCTAAGTGTTGACCAAAATTGTTGTAAAGTAACCGAAGCTAGACTCGCCATAACTACTTATTTAAAAACATGACAAACGCAGCTTCAAGACTTCAACCTGCAGAGGAGATTTTGGTGAGGACTACAGGGTGGTAGGGAAGGAGCTAAGTTGCCATAACATAGAAGACTTTTTATATCTCTAACATTATTTGCTAATGAAAGAAACACCCCGTTAAAGTAAATATGATAAATTATCTCTATGACCGTGGGCGCTAAGCGATAAGTAGTACTTTTACTGAAATATTATACACCCCTATGTCCCTAGCCCATATGTAGGCCTACATGACTTGTATTACATGTAGTGGAGAAGAATAACCTAACAAAAAAGCAAGAAAAACACATGGTTTATGAATTAATCAATTAATTGTTTGAGCTGTCACAATATGACAGTCTGGCATGAATATGTTAGAGCCCAGGGGAATGTGTTGCCCAACCAAAACTCCAAAACCTGATGTGTCATTATTCAGAAGAAAATCAGTCAGAAGCGACTAAAAGTATGAACTGCCTAAATGCAGAATAGACTCAGGACACGCCCATGCTTCAGTATATCCTATTAATGAATTGTTATATTGCTAGTGACTGAATAATTGATCACAACAAAAATATTTTGCAGTGTACTGTCATTGATTATTTTCATTTGTTTGCAGTCTTGTTGATGCCTGTCTGTTTTGTATCATCTAGTGTAGATGCCTTGGCCGAGATGAGTGTGAAGGCTTTTGAGCTAGTCCCTGCTGTGGAGCGAGATCTCCTCATGGGCGACAAGGCTCGCATCAACATCGAGTGCATTGAATGTTGTGGAAAGCACTTGTACTTGGGCACCAATGATTGCTTCATCCACCACTTCCTGCTGGATGAGGTTACATCCTCCAAAGGGAAACTGAGTTACTCGGCTCAGAAGCTGCTGCACAAATATCTGGGCCTGAAGAAACCAGTGGCTGAGCTGCGTGCGGCCTCTGCTTTGGAGCGTCTGATAGTACTTTGTGATGGAATGGTGTTCCTCGTTGACATGGTGACACTGGAGACTGTGCCGTCGGCGGCAGGAGGTGGAGCCAAGATCAGAGGTGTGACTGCGTTCTGCATTAATGAGAACCCGGTGAACGGTGATCCGTTCTGTGTGGAAATGGGTGTGCTCTCCTCCAAGAGGCGGACAGTGCAGATTTACATGGTGTATGAGGACAGAGTGCAGCTGGTCAAAGAGGTGACAACCCCTGAGCAGCCCTGCGCCGTAAGTCTTGATGGTTACTTCTTGTGCTTGGCCCTCGCAACGCAGTACATGATTCTGAACTACAAGACAGGATCCTCCCAAGACCTCTTCCCTTACAACAGCGAGGAGAGGAGACCCATTGTGAAGAGGATCGGCAGGGAGGAGTTCCTCTTAGCAGCACCTGGTGGTCTGGGTAAGTCAGGACAAAAACAGGGTCTTTACAAAGTGTTGAATTCGGTCCTCTCAAAAAAGGCCTCAGAAGGGATTAAAAAGTATTATATGTCATTCACAAAGGAATATTTTTTCTTGCCTGTCATAGACAGTAACATTAGTTAGGACGCTTTTTGTATGTGGTTATGGGCTGTCAGGACATGTTTTTATAGAGGCGTTGTCTAAAAACAACAAGTGAGACAAGTGTTTCAGTCTTCACCATAAGACCTATAAGCACTGACACTACTGCACTACTGCTAGCTACAGTAGCTACAAAGCGTCCAGTTTAGCAGAAACAAATACTGATATTTGAGCTGGTTGATCCATTCATCAACTCTTATCTGGGTCCAGGTCACGTTAATGGATTAATAGTCTTACTAAGAATTATACATTCTGGGAAGTACTGGGAAAATGTGATAATAAATCTCAATAAATGAATGTACTCAGTAAATGGTCATCCTTCAGTGTATGTGACTGTGAATAAGGTACTAAATTGCATACTCTGTGGTATTAAGATGGTCTTAAAAAGTCATGGACTCAATACTTGCAGCTATTATTTCTTATTTTTTATTTATTATTATTATTCTTGGATTACATGATGAACTCTACCACACACCCCAGCTTCACAGACTGCATGCATCTAATGTTTTTAGTTTTTGAAAAGCTGTGAGTATTTCTTGACTAAAGACAATGTTTACATGACATATTCCTGTTTGTCCTCAAAATTTTCTCTCCACATCCCCCTCCAGGAATGTTTGCAAATGCAGAAGGGGTATCTCAGCGGGCTCCAGTCAACTGGTCAGAGAGTGTCATTGGTGCTGCTGTGTGTTTTCCATATGTGGTTGCTTTGGATGAGAGCTTCATCACCATCCACAGCATGCTGGACCAGCAGCTGAAGCAGACGCTTTCATTCAGGGATGGACACATTCTACAAGACTTTGAAGGTAGCCTCACTTGTTGCGTTCTAAAGGAGTTTCAAACTATGTCGTCCAATCAAACCACCTATTTACACAAAAAAGAAAAAATCTCAAGGTGGAGTGATTATTTAATTGATACCCTTTATTTTTTAAATAAGAAACACAAGTGTGAAACGATTTAAGAAGAAGGTGAAGGACTGATATATAAAGTTTCACCTCACAATGGTATCATGTTTGCTATGCATTATAGCCCACCAGGTGTTCTGTCACCTGCATGTCAATTCATTAACATGTATCAACCATGTGAGACATGTTTTTATACACCTGGGGTTAAAAGAGTCCTCCACTGATTTAACAGTGCACGCCTACCACACTGTTGAACCTACAATGTACAGCTTAAAAATGTATTTGTTTTTTATTCTACACATCCTTTTTCCTTGGCAAAACCTGGTGCCTACATTACCCACAATGCAACTTGACCTTTGACAGTTCAGTTGGAGCTTTGGGTGTGTTGTGCCAGTAGTGGCTAATGTAGCCTGAAGCTGTTAGACTTAAGCAGACTTGAGGCGTGGTCTACAGAGGTCTCATTTTTTCATCCCACACCCCCAGGTTATCGTCTTCAAGTGATGCCTCAAATGACATCACTTGAGGCAGTTTGTCAGACTCTGTGCAGCTCCCTCTGGAGTCATAAAAGGCTTCATGCATGTTTTTCTTTTTTTCTTCCATGCAGTAGTCCTCCCTACGACCTGTAAACAGACTTTGATATGTAAATTTGGTAGAGTTCCCCTTTTATATATCCATCCTATGAAGATGATAGAAAACAGTCACCTGTCAAGTGCTCCCTTGGTGTTCACCTTTCCCCGAAAAGTGGAATGGAAAGCAGTACAGGGATGGAAAGAGTCATTGTGTGAATTGCTGGACTGACAAACCAAAACCTTTGTAGCAGAAAGTGGCTGAAAGGCATGTAGAGCTGAAAACTCAGGTCATGATTCTTAATTGGGTCTTTAGCACCAACCTTTGCGTATTACAGATAATCTTTCAGTTTAGTATTAGAATAAAAATGTTACTGAACGTAAGTCACTGAAATGATGTCAAGCTCTGGGCAGGTGCAGAATGGACATGTCAAGTGCAACACACATTCTTATAGCTGATGCTCAGAAACTGAACCAAGCTCTGAGCCGAAACTGGAAACCCTGTCAGAACATTACTTATTAATATTTTACTATTTTTTACCACTGATTTGCCAGCAGTCATTGAAAATAATGAGAAATACACATGACGCTGTCTCTGTCCAGAGCCTGAGGCTGTTTTAAGGATTTTGTGTAAGACACAGGATTAAAATTAAGCAGAGGCTTTTGGCTGTATGTATAAAATCCACTTAAGATATGACCATTAGTGTTTGAAGCTGTTTGATAGTGTGTAAGTTTTGACCTGTGAGTGTTGTGTGTTTTAGGAAAGGTCATTCTGGCTTCCACTAAGGCAGTGTATGTCCTGGTACCCCTGCCGCTAGAGAGACAGATCCAGGACTTACTGGCCAGTCACAGAGTGGAGGAGGCACTCATCCTCACAGAGGGAGCACAGAGAAATATTCCCAAAGACAAGTTTCAGGTAACAAACAGTGTGTTGTATTGATTCTTATGACATTGTGTGTGTGATTCAGGGGCCATACAGTGATAGCAGTGTCATCAATAATCAGTGATAATGTGATAACTTTGCCTTGACAAGGATCTGTAAACTATTGATCTTACCTGAATCACACTATTGACAGTGTTTTTTTTTTAACCTCAACACAGTTGTTTCATATATTGTCACTTTCAGATTTTGCACAAAAGAATCCTCCAGCAGGCAGGTTTCATACAGTTTGGCCAACTTCAGTTTCTAGAAGCGAAAGAACACTTCAGGTAAGAATCTGATGGTGCTTTTACACCTGACCTGGTTTGTCCAGTTAAAACAGACCCGACTGTGTTTGCCTGGTTAGTGTAGTTTATTTAGGCTAGTGTGAAAACTGTCAGTTGAATCCTGGTGGGGACCGAGCAGCTGGACCGAGACTGTTTGAAAAGGTGGATCTTGGTCTGCTTCAAACCTTTTGTAGAACAAATATACAATAAGACTTCAGGAAGTTGCTTCTGCACTAACTATCTTTGTATCTTGCATCTTCATGATTTTATGGATAAGTCTGCCAAGGAGGCCACGTTTTCAGTCCAAATTTTAATAAATATTGAAGATTTGCCTCTTTTAAGTCTTGTGTGCTCTGTGAGTGTTCCTCTATTTTCTGGCCTTGAATTGTTGATTGCGTCACCTTTTGCAGGAAGGGTCAGCTGGATGTGCGGGAGCTGATCTCTCTCTACCCGTTGCTGCTCCCAGCATCATCTTCGTTCACACGCTGCCACCCTCCCCTCCACGAGTTTGCAGATCTTAACCACCTGGCTCAGGGTGACCAGGAGAAAGTCCTGCGATGCAAGAAATTCCTTATCAGTTATTTGGGAGAGGTAAATGGAGTAAAACCGGATTTATTTACACAAAATTTTGCTTTAAATTCACATCATCATTTATATAATACTGCATATTTGTTACAGACTGTTTTCCTTCATCTCGACACACAGGTACGAAGCACAGAAGTGGCCAACGGCTGCAGAGAGGATGTTGACACTGCACTTTTAAAGCTGTATGCTGAGCAGGATCATGACAGCCTTCTAGACTTGGTAGCATCAGACAATGCCTGCCTACTAGCAGACAGTGTCCCATGGCTGGAGAAATACCACAAGTGTGTATTCTATTTGTAGTTTCAGTTTTAACACACACACAGACATTTTAGAGTTTTAACAGCCTTCACATCTATCGAAGCCTTACTATTGGAATGGACACAGAAATGCAATTAGTGTGAAACAGCATCCACACATTGTGAAACCGTGCCTGCACTCTGGATTTGTGAAGTGTCATCATTTAATGTGTGTGGCAACTGTTTGATAAAGAGTAATTGTGGTAAATTGGTCGTCTCAATTTGATCATGTGTCATGCTTAAAACTGTGGTAATTAGCAGAAAAATGAACACTCCTGTGGACATTGCGGGAATCAGTATAATTTTAATTAATTATTGTGGTCACAAAATTTGCAAATTCCCACAGGGACTATCTGAGATAGGGCTTTGTTGGATAAATACGTTCCCTTGCCCCTTGCTGTTAATCACCACCCCAGTAAAGCTTAAATAATGTGTCCAGTTTAATTAAGCCAGTTTAATTACCATACAAAAATCTAATCTTGAGGGAGAGGCTTTGTTTCATTCAGTCCTTTTTCCCCCTCTCCTAGATATTTTGCACTTGGTCTGCTCTATCATTATAATGGTCAGGATTCAGCAGCACTTCAGGTATGTACGCCTAAAATGAGTCTATTATTAATTCTCACAGGAGAATCAACATAATGTTTAGGAATTTACTGTATTCCCTTTGTTTTTCTTACAGTTGTGGATTCGCGTGGTAGATGGGGATCTGCAGGACTCAACAAGATCTGACCTTTATGACTACATTGTGGACTTTCTCTGCTCCTGCTCCAATCTGGACCTTGTCTGGAAGTATGCAGACTGGGCCATTCAGAAGGATCCCACCGTAGGTTACCCGGACCTTACATGACCTTAGAAATGTAACTGTGTGTTCAGGCAAAGATTAGAAATGCTGGTTAACTTGACATAAAGTTGATTTTTAAAGTGGTTTAACAGTAATGTAAATTAGCTGCACTGATCATTTTCCTTTTATTTCATCTAAACTTTAATTATTAAAGGAAAACATCTGTTGAATAACAAAAAGCAAAAGAAACACAAACCTGCAAATAGGCCAGTTAGTCAAGAGGGCTCTTTTTGTTAGCAGTCCCTGGTCAGATGGTTAAAAGCGCCATAAAAACCAACATTTTAAAAATGCATGTATACCCACACACACCGCATACGCATAGTGATACAGTGGTAAAAATCAGTAACAGTTCCCTGCAGTCCACACTGAACACTGGACGATTGAGTAGACATACAAAATGAAACTAGTCAGTATGGCTGGAGAGAGTCACTTTGCTGTGCTCAAGAGCCAGTTCTTCAATTCCTTATTAAAAATAAAGAAGGTACTGAGTACTCATTGAGCTGCCTTATATCCTCTTTTTGTAGTACAGTGTCTTGTTACATTGTGAGCTGTCGAGTATTTAATATTCTGCATGTTGTCTCCTTTGTGCCAGATTATTTTCCCATCATGTTTTAGCTTCATTTTAACCAGACCTTTCTTTCTTGTTCATAGACAGGTGTTCACATCTTTACAAAGAGGCCTGGCAGTAAAGATCGATCAGAATTAAACCCTGATGATGTCATCACTTTCCTGGGAAAGCACAGGCAGGCGCTGCTTCTCTACCTGGAACACCTGGTGCTGGAGAGAAAGACACAGGTACAATAAAAAGCCTGGTTCAGGTCTTGGTGTCAACAATTGTCAAGTGGTACAAACAATCTGTGCTCGCTGTGTTGTGTCCTGAGAGGACTTTCCCTGCAGTATCAGTTCTCCAGAGTATTGAATTGCATTATGATCATTGATACATTTCCATGGATTGCAGCAGTCTCACTGTTGACCGCATTCTCAATATGAAACTGGTCACATGAGACACAGTGGCTCAGCGGCTAGCATTGTCTCTCGACTTCCTCTCTCAATCCTGGTCAGGTGAATTGGGTTGCTTTTAAAAGGTTTGCCTGGCTCATCCCAGGAGTCCTGCAACATAAGTAAAAGTTTTTGAGAAATGGGCGAATGTTTGCATTACTTTTTAAATCTTCATTTATCCATCATATTTTCACTTTGTACAACCACAGTCCAATCTGTTGGTTACTGAGAGCTCCTCGGTAGTAGTTGGGGAATAAGTTGTCAGTAGGATCGAAGATGCCCCCTCTACCTAAGGGTAAAATGACAGCTTCCTTTTGGTATCCAATCTCGGATTCACAATCGGTAATGCCAAGTAGGTTTTTGCATATGAGGGATTTGCCTTGTTTTTTGGGGGGCATAGCAGCAAACATAGCAAATACCAAATATAAAAAAAAGATAAAAAGCAAGTCAGGAAGCATTGACCAGAGAGTGTGAAAAAGTTCACAGTATGCAGTACGAGCTGCCTTCCTAATGGAAAGTTTATTGAACGCGGATTGTTTTCTTCCATGTCTGTGGACACAGAAAGAGAAGTTCCACACTCACCTGGCTGTGCTGTACCTGGAGAGAGTCTTGTCATTGTTGTCGGAGTCACCTAAGGATGAAGAGAAGCTCACCAGAGCTAGAGAGAGGCTCCAAGCCCTGCTCAGGGAGTCCAACCTGTACCGTGTACAGTTACTTTTAGGTGAGAGACAAGTCTGAAGACGCTGTTACACTTCAATGTTTTTCTCAGTGTTTTTTCTGTATTTTAAATGTAAATTTGTAGCATTTTAACAAGCAGTGTGAGGATTTTAATGGCGTTGTAATGATGTTTTAGCTTGTCATAGTACAATCGATAATTGTCATCTTATTCATAGTCCACACATACATGGGTATTTGTCAAAAAGTAGCTTTTTTCTGTGTGTTTTGGCCTTTTGGTGAAAATATTCTGAAACTCTGTTTGCAGCATTGATGTGTAGACAGTTTTTGGCTTGGCTTTTATTTACTATGCCGAAGGTGGGTTATGCCTTATATCGCCGCCCTGTTTTAAAAAAATACCTCTGTCCATGTCGACTTGGTGTTAGACTTAACACATATTGTCTGACAGACTGTGGCACCATAATTGCAGTGCAGGCTTAGTGCAGCTCTGGATGTAAAGCTGAGGCGACGCTGGGGCGTGATTCTTTTGTGACTTTCTGTCAAAATGGCTGAAGAGATCGTTATACAGGTTATGACTCTTCATGTCCTTCTGCTCTGTTTAGGTAAGACAGAGAACTGTGAACAACTGCTGCTAGAGCGTGCAACACTACATGGAAAACTGGAGGAACATGACAAAGCCCTGCACATATTGGTGCACAAGCTCAGAGACTTCCCGTCTGCCGAGGCCTTCTGTACATGGGCCTCATCTTGCCGGGATTCTGCTTACCGACAGCGGCTGTTTCACCTGCTTTTGGGGGTGTATCTAGACGGGAACCAGACAGCAGCAGGAGGTCGCAGTGGAGACCTGGAGATGGCGGCAGTGGACCTCCTAAATCGACACGGTGAGGTGTTTGATGCAGCCCGTGTCCTGCGCATGCTCCCTGAGGGCTGGTCACTGCAGCTGCTGCGGCCCTTTTTGGATCAAGCCATCAGGGCCAGCATGCACAAGTGCCGCACCTCCCAGATTGCTCTGGGGCTGTCTCACTCTGAAAACCTGCAACTGCTGCACGACAGGGTGAGAAACACATAACATAATACAAAACCATGCAAATAAGTTAAATAAGTACTTCTTCCTCAAACTGCTGTACTTTTTCATGTGTTGTTTTACAGGCTTGGTTACGACACCATCATTTTTGTGACCAAGTTTGTGATTTAAAGCACAAGGTAGCATTAGTTGGATAAAGGACAACAAAAACAAGGGTTAATAATAATGATAACAGCAACGCAAATCAAGTCCATCCTGATAAATAGGTGGAGGTGGTGGCAGAATGGTTTCACAAGTAATTCTTGGCAGGTTATTCTTTTCTTTGATATGAATCTTGTGGAGTTTATTTTATAACTTACTCAAATGTAACGTCTTCAGGCTGCAGTGAATTTTAGTTGTTGGGCCAGTGGGTCCGAGGACAAAATGAATAACTTGGGCGTCCCTGTCCATTACTTACAGAATCCTAAACAGAGAAGAACAAGTACTTGAGTGATAATAACATGCTGAGGGGTTAGCATATGTTAATCATTTAACATACGCAGTGTGTTGTAGTCCTGCTCATTATCCCTTTGTACCCTCATTCTAACTCTAATTTACTTTATTTTCTCCACAGCTGAAAGAGCGGAAGAAACCAATCTTTGTGTCGGAAAAGAAGGGGTGCCACCTGTGCCACAACACCTTCAGTGAGCCTGAGGTGGTGTGTCTGCCAGGCGGAGTGCCTGTCCACACTCACTGTGTCGCCCAGAGAGTAAGAGACTCTCCCACAAAGAGACAGTTAACTAATAGCAGTAACCATACGTGAGACTTGACCCTTCAAACTACCGTGTGATCTGTGATCAGAGGCACCAAACTAAAGCAGGACATGCTGAGTTTTTGGATGGCTGAGGACTGTGGGGATAATAATAAGCACAGAACACCCATTACCGTTGTAGAGTCTCCGATGGGGTTGATGGAAAACACAAAGAAAGCTGTGCGAGTGTGTGTGTGTGTGCGTGAGAGTACATGGGAGAAACAGATGATTTCATCTATTTATTCCTATGCCCCAGTTATACCACACTTTTCACTGAAGTGAAAAAAATAACAGCTAAGTCACTCGGCCCTTTAATCAATTTAAATGTGTAATTAATTCAAGACAGGCTCCTGTGCTTATCTGTGGGTTCAGTGCTGTACTGGTCATTGTCTTTGCTTGAACAGTTTGAAACCTGAATTTGAGAAACTGCTTGAACTACAGAACACACAGTATTTGGAACCTGTTGCAGATATCTCTGAAGCATGCATTGTATTACCACTCTTACGGTTCTGGTCTAATCACCTCATATGGGTATTGTATTAATATTGTCCTAACTTGCACATTGCAGTGTTGGGTTTAAATGTGAAATACCACAATGATTCATCAGTACTGATGGAAACAGAGTCTTTTATGTCTGTCTTTTACTCTCCAAGATCTCGTCTCACTGCTGTTTCATTTTCCCCTCAGCCGTATGGGCAGTGGATGTTATATTCGCAGTATTTCAGTTGGTGACAATTTGATGCAAACACATTTGGATTTTCAAGGTTATAGCCTCAGTCTCAGTGGAAATCTTGCGTTGCTCCACTAGTCATCAGTGAGTGTAACTCGGGAGTCAATACTCGAACTGCATCAAGGACCAATCAGATTGACCTAAAACCTGCACAAATCAAGCAGCCTTTACTGGGAGTGTCATGAGATGCATTGTGACAGCAAATGTTACAGCTCAGACATAAGTGGAAGATATGTAGGGTATCATCAAATTATGTGAAGTCCAGCGTCATAAATTTTGTCTGGTTTTGAGTAACAAATGAAATAAATCAACAGGGATGTTCACTGCCCGCCTGCCGTCATAGGTCCATTTTGTTTGTTCCGCCGGGGTACATACAGTTATTGTAGATCATTTGAATCCTGCCTCACAAAACAAAGATAAGAAGTCAAAATGTGCTGGTGGAAAACAAGTTTTTTCTTCAGGATGGGCAAGGAGGTAATTTGTTCCAAACATCTAAATATGTGTTTTCAATTTTCATAAGTATGTTACAAGAAGAGATAATTAATGCATCTGTTGTCACTCGCTGTGGGTAATTCAGTTATTTTTTTTCCACAGCTTACATGTTAGAAATGAACATTTTTATCTAAACTGTAAAAAGGTATTTGACCACAAGATGGCAGTAATGTGTTAAATGTTTAAAACAAATGGAACGAACCACAGGTGCAACATTAAGGGATAACTTTACAGCACACTTTACCATTATTCTACAAAATGTCCTGAATATGGATTTTCAGGATAATATGAAGCTGTTTGGAACAAATCCTCCAAACTTGTTCCATTGTTATTCTTGTTATTCTCGTATTGATATTCTCGTTTTCTGCACCTCACCACAAACCATTAATGCATACGCTGGTCTTGGTTACAATAAAAAGTCACTGGAACTGTGCTATTAAAATATTTTCACAAGGATGCTGTGACAGTGTGCAGCACTGGCATGAGACCACCAGAGTAAGTGATAGACATGGATAAGGGGGACTTTCGGTCACGTGTTTTCCAAATGTCATATATGTGTCAGATAACAATAAAGGGCATCTTGGACCTCATAAACGCTTCTCCCAGATAGACAACAAGTTGCAGGAGTGCGATATGTTTGGGTAGCTAACTTGTGTGAACAGTCAAAATCAGGGACATCTTCCTAAATGTCTGCTGAAGGTGATGCTTTGCTAAAAAAGTGGTTTATGTCACACTATTTCACTTTGACATACTATTTTTCAAGATGGCAGAAGATAGACGAATTTCACAACAGGGATAAGAGGAAACAAACAAACAAAAAAATAAACATGGCTGCTACACAGAATACACCTTGTATAAAGTTAAATCAACACTTGTGTCTCGTTGAAGATGCCCTGCCAGATTCAGCTTATAAAAAAAGCAGTTTTGATGGTCGTAAACTCTCGATCGGGAGGTGTGGAAATGGATCCTTTACACACTACAAACTCTGTGTAAGGGGTTAGCCAAAGTAGTTCTGAGACAGAGAAAAACATAGAGCCCCCATGGACTATAATTTTGTAAGTGAGGCCAGTTTCTGAGTAAGACAACACAAGCAAAAACCAAAAGAGAAGTTTGTCTCCTCAATTGTTTATTTCTAACTCCTTTTCCAACTTCCTCAGACACATCACTGTTGTGGGTTTTGCTTGTTCTCTGGTGCCTGTGCTGTTGATGCTCGCCTTCTGTAATTGCAACCCATTTCTGTAGGGAACTCTGTGCAAACATGGGACTATTTTTCTAACACGGAGATCTGAATATTGTCGATACTGCAAGCCTGCCTCACTTTCCATGACAGAAATTCACAGCTTATGCACAGCATCTTTCTGTCTGAACAGTTTCAGTGTAGCTTGCTTAAAAGGCCTCCTAACCATGACTTCAAATGATTTAAAAAAATACAGTACAGTTGTGTGAAAATGCTATTGTATTTTATATATATATATATATGTATACTGGTATGTATATACTGCATTTGTACTTGTTTGTTGCTTTCTAAATCAATGCCAATGTGGATGGGGTGTACAAACTGTTAATCCGTCCCACTTTAATAAACATGAAACTGCATATGAACTCATGGAGTCTCAATTTCACATTCCAGTGTGTATTTTGCCATGACTCTTGTTTGGCACAATGTTGTGTTTTCCTCTCTTGTAATAGCTATTGACAATGAAAACTGTGATGACAAAAATAATTAAAGGAAATGCTGACGAGGGCTGTTTAATAAGCTTTGGTACTTCATTGGATAGCATTTAACATCCTTCTGAATGTGGATCATAGTAAAATAATGGATTTTAGTACACAAAACACCATGTTTGACATATACTATAGCTCATAACTGCAGTGGCTGCAGCCTTGTAGTGCTGAGGTAGTGGGTGCATGCAAATATAATCTCTAAAACTGTTGTTCTTTATCTTTAGACAGCATTAAGTGAACCTTTCTGTTACAATGCTGAAAATAATCAGCTTCACTGCTCACTACAGGTCATAGTTTACCCACTTGAAAATGGATGGATGAGATACTCCAAAACAGGGCTAACTTGTAGGGGTTGGGGAGGTACTAATATTAGTAAAAGTGGCAACACTGCAATATGAAAATAAGCCATTACAACCAAAACAACTGCATTACATGTCACTTTAGTACAATTATGTACTATTAGAAAAAAAAAGTTCTTAAAGTGTCAGAAGTATGATTAGTTACTATTGTGTAGTTTAAGCTACATCAGGGGATCTTTTCATTAACTCATGTTTTGTATGTGAAACCTTAATCTTAAAACTAAAGCTCAAATAAATAGTTACATAATAAAAATATACAATATTTCTCGTTTAATACGAGTGGAGAAGTATAAAGCAGCATGAGATGGAGGTACAAGTACCTCAAATTTGTACCTAAGTACAGTGCTTGAGTAAATACTTGCTTGCTAGCTTGTCACACGCTTCACATCTTAACAAGAACCACAGACAGGGACCGTAGAAATACCTACAAAAAGTTTCACCTTCACTGACAGAATATTACAGGCAGAGGTACTGTTGGTGCCATCTGCAATGAAGCTCCCACTGAGGTCGTGAACTTTGTGCGGAGGCCACTCTTTCAAGGCAGGACAAAGGGGTCTCCCCTCCGGCTGAACGCCGCCTGCCGGCTAGCTAACTGCTAACAGCACTGGCAAGACTGAGTAGCAGCTGAGCAACAACTGTACTGTACCAGAGGTGGTCTCCCGCCGCTGTTCGAATTCTCACAAAGGCTGCTACATCAACTTTCACCCCTGAGTTTCTACAAAACTGAAAAAGAAAAGAAAGAGAAAAAAAAGAAGAAACCGGAGAAGCTAGCTCACAGTTTAGCGAAGCAATTCACGTTATATCTCGCGTAACGTGAGCGACGTTATCTTGCCCTGGTGATTCACGCATGAGATGTTGCCATGGCAACTTCGTGGCGAAATTCTCCACTTTTCATGTCAAACGTTTCGTAAATTGAAAAATAGACATGCAAGTGCCAGCTCATGAAATGTGGGCAAATTTAGGGGAAAAAAAATCAGAGGAAAGCTAGTGAGAGACATGGCTGACATAGAGGATATCCAAGTGAGGTAATGAAAACTGTACTCTTTTGGAAGTTTAAAGTAGTTTTATCCGTTGGCAGTGAAAAGCGTTTGAACAACTAGCATTTTTGGATTTGATTAAGTTAATGTTCAAAGAAATCTGACAATAAACTGCAGTCTGGTCAAAGTAAAATATTTAGACATTTTAGGAGATGTGAATGTACATTTTATATAAAACCAATTTTGTATTTTACACATCTGCATTTCATAAAAGAACATGTCACGTATGGTGTCTTATGAGTCATAATATTGGGTATTGTATAGTTAGGTCCCATCTGTTCTGCAGCTGAGGAAATGTATTACAGATTATAGGAGTCTGATCATCATCAAAATATGCAGATTTTGAACATTAATTTTTGAATTCATAAAGACCAATTTACAATTGAAATGTGGTATTTACATGACTAAGAACATTTTACAGTCACATGCATTGATTCCAGTTATTTTACTTTATTTTTTGCTCTTAGTTTACCATGTGAAAATTCTGGTGAGGCACCAGAAAGAAATGCCACAGAAGCTGAAGAAGATCATGGCAGAGGAGAGACTGAAAAGACCTTCATGAAGGGACTGCAAAGCAGATGGCAAGCTATTTTGATTGGGATATTGTTGGTGCTTTTTGGTGGTGTGACCAGTGTCTTCCTTAGTCAGATATATAATTACATGACTGCTTTTAGAACATCTTTTTAAAGTAACATGCCTTGATTCCGTTTATTTTATTTAATTTTTGCTCTTAGTTTACCATGTGAAAATTCTGGTGAAGAACCAGAAACAAATTCCAGAGAGGCTGAAGAAGAACATGGCAGAAAAGAAACTGAAGAGACCATGAGGAAATTGCAAAGGCGAAGCAGATGGCAAGCCATTTTGATTGGGATATTGTTGGGGCTTATTTTTGGCGTCACCAGCGCTTTCACATATCTGATATGCACACAGCAAAGTCTGACAGCAGAATTACAGCATATGGCAGAGAAGATCTTCACTATGCGGAATAACACCAAGCAGTTTCAAATAGAAATCAGTCATCTGAAGCAACTTCTGAACTCCACTAATGAAAACTTCACCCTCCTGGGAAGTGAGTATCGCCAGTTGGAGCTTTTCATAAACGCAGCACTGTATAACTTCACCTTGTTGTCCACTGAAAATACACAGCTGAACCTGCGCTTGAAGAACACATCGCAAGAAAAAACGCAACTGAGCCTGCTATTGAAGAACACATTGCAAGAAAAAAAACACCTGAGCCTGCTCTTGAAGAATACATCGCAAGAAAAAACCCAACTGAGCCTGCTGTTGAAGAACACATCACAAGAAAAAAACTATCTGAGCCTGCTCTTGAAGAACACCTCGCAAGAAAAAACCCAACTGAGCCTGCTCTTGAAGAACACATCGCAAGAAAAAACCCAACTGAGTCTTCTCTTGAAGAACACATCGCAAGAAAAAACCCATTTGAGCCTGCTCTTGAAGAACATTTTGCAAGAAAAGACACAGTTGGAAGTGGAGAACAAAGATCTTAACATGTTTCTAAACTCAACCTTGGAAAACTGTAACGTTGTGCAAGAGGAGAACAGACAATTGAACCTGCTTCTGAACGAATCACTGCACATTCTCAGCACGACGTCTGCAGAGGGCAAACAGTTGCGCATGCAGCTATACAATGAACAGCAAACCTCCATGCAGCTGGAAGCAGAAAATCAACACCAGCGTTCAATCTTGTTCTCCAACAAACTGTCTTTCCTCTGGAGATTCTGCAACAAGAGCACACTGCAGTGTTCACGCTGCCTGCCTGGCTGGACTGAGCACACTTCACGCTGCTTCTTCCTGTCCCAGGAAACGCAGAAGTGGGAAGATGCTCGCAGGCAGTGCCTTGACTTGGGGGCTGACCTGGCTGTTGTATCTAATGCCGAAGACCAGACATTCTTGACCAACATGACGTTTCAGTTTATACAGCGACACCCTCAAGAAAACTTTCATTCAGCGTGGATCGGGTTGCGGGACATGGTGAGGGAGGGCACCTTCATCTGGATCAATGGCAACAGAATTCAGTCAGATGTCACTTACTGGAAAGATCTGGAGCCAAACAATGCCATGGCCTCCTGGGACAAAGACCAGGCAGGACAGGACTGTGTGGCAATTGTCCCACCAAAACAAATTGTACAGGAGGATTGGTTAAACTCTTGGGATGACATTGTTTGTGTTGGCAAACGGCACTACCTGTGTGAGACCATGGCTCTCAGTTTGTCCTGACTGACAGACCTGGAATGATGAAGGGTAGACAAAAATCTGATGTATATATTGTGTTTTATTAATCTGAACGGTGTTGCTAAATGCTCTGTCTTTGGTGTGAGTACAACTGTTTAATTGTTAAAATGTCCTTGACACCAACCTCACCTAGTTTCCCTGTTTTTGAGTGACACAATACACACTTTTACAAACTGACTGACGTTATCACATGATGCACAAAATAGACAATAAGCGTCTTTGGCAGTGCAACACAAGTATAGTAACTTTTGTGTAAGCAAAATAATTTAATGTTCTAATTAAAATGACAAGAGTGCATTGAGAAGGAGATGCATGGTTTGATGGGGCTTCAAGGAGAAAACAACTCAAGATTTGGGGGGCCATAAGGGGGTCCAGACATGTCGTCACAGAGATCATGGACCCCCTTAGATCCACCTCAGAACTGCCACTATGACAATATACAACACTTAAGTATGCATACATTCGGCAAACTGGTTAGCTTAGTATGGCTAGGATCATTTGCATCTGTAAATAAATTGATGTTGATGTAACTCATAACAAGACTATGTGTGTCAAGGTCATCTTTGTTTCCTATTATTATTTATTGGGACTGGCTTTCTTCAGTCATCATACTGTAACTAAATGTTTTAATCTGAAATTAGACTGTCATGCTCTCCTTTTATGAGACTGTATTTCTTGTAGTAAATTTATTTTGAGGTGTGATGTATATATAATTAATCTCGTGAGTTTTACCTAACCGTTATTGGTCGGCGTATATGCATGTTTGTTTAATGTGACTGCCCCTTTTCGAACATTTTGATTAATTATAATACATTTCTTGAATAACCATGTTGGAACCTCATGTGATGTTTATATCAAATGTTCTTGGGGACACCTCCAGCTGAGTGAAACGACTCCCTCTATCGACAGTTCACTGTAACTACAGGCCCGACCAACCTCCTGACTGTGCTCGACGCACAAACACAAACGCCATCTTTAACTGTCAGCAAACAGCGGGAGCTGAGTTGTGGAGCGAAACTAGGTCAGGCGCTGGGAAAGCGAAAACACATTTGAAAAACTTGCTTCAAAGGCTTCTAGTCGGTGTTTGCTAACCCCCGCACACACCGTGTTGTCCTATGGTCCAATGTGTTTGATCGGTCGGCCAGCTCGAACGCAGTTTTCTTGTGTCGGTCCCGGTTGACGTTGAGTGTTCGCCTTTTCTGATAAACAACCGACGGAGGTGGAAGCCAGGTAAGAGGAGCACGGTGTCGATAACTGCTGAGAATCTAGACTATGTGTTCAACTAAACAATTTTTCAACTGTAACTTTATATTAGCTACAACTTGTGTGCTAAGTAGCTAGCAAGATGCAACGCCCCTATTTGGCTAAGCTAATTCGTGTCTTGGTTGGCCTGGTGTGTGTGATGCCATGTTGTCGTTAAACGTCGCCCACATCGTGCTATTTGTGTACACGTAAGAACAAAAGTAGTAGTAGTTTGTGAAACTAAATGCATTTTGTGCGGGCAGAAGCTAACTTTTAGCGTATGAACTTTATTTGGGCTGAATCAGACAGTGGTGTGGGTTGAGGCTGAGGGAGGCGTGTCCTCCCACACAATGTTTTCATTCTCAGTCTGCAGAGCCAGTGGAAACACTCTGAAACACACCTGCTCATAGACACGTATGACAGGAAAGAGTTGACTTTTGCTTTTCTGTTAGTCAGTAGTCAGTCACTAGTGTGTTAGGTAGGTCTGGATAATACGTAAAGAATTAACAGCACAATAATCAGAGGACCATCTTCTAAAGTACATTACAGTTAAGTATAATTTTCCATGCGTTATTACGGTAAATTAACCAGGAACCCTCATTTTTTGCTGGCACTCTCAAATAAACATGTATTGCTTCTTTTCAACGTTATATCAGAAAACTAATACTGATATAGTAAAAGATCTGGAAGTTGTGAAATTTACAACACAGCTCATTATTAGATATAAGGAATTAGTATTGATGTTGCTTTTGAGAAGTTGGTTGAAGGAGTTGGTGATATGAATAATATCTGTCACTGTGTATGTAACATTGCTATTGATGTGTATTGTGCTGCAGCAAATCTGGAAAGTCACTAGAGAAACAGTGAATGAAATAAATAACCAGACAGAAATGTGTGTTTCTGATTAAGTAAAGTCAATGACATTGGCCGACCAGGCATGCGTGTGGCAGAATCTCGTCATATATTGTTTTATAGCCCAACCCTGGTCTGCAGAAGCTTTCAGTATTCTGTTGGTCTAATGTTATGTTTGTTAGCTGACATTTGTCCAAATGCTCATTTGTCATTTTCATTGGCTTTCTTTCTAGGAGTATATCCCATACACAACAAAGTAGAATAACAGATGAATTAGGCTTAACTAAATTAAGGAGTGACAGTGTGACACATTTCACATTTCTTGGTTACAGCATCACAAATGTGAGGATTTGTCGCTTTTGTTTTTTTTCTTATTGTGAATTGAATTTCTTTTATTATTTGAAATGTTTCATGGGCTAAGAAATGAATCAAGAAATAATGAATAGATGAACTGGCATTGAAAATAGTTGCAGCTCTACAACCATGTATTATTTTCACAGATATATGTGTTCAGTATATCAGCATGCATCAACTGCAAGCGTGCTATGAAAAGGATAAATGGGATAGCATTTAGTATGCCAAGCATGTCAGGTCTGGTGATGAAGAGGCCCTGCATAATTAATACCGTTAATCAAGACTTCCTTTCCCCATAAAGTTAACTCGGCCCAACCATCTGGATTTTGTTAACTCCTCCTATGTTTATCCAGGATGAAACGAGGTCTCCAAGGGAGTGAGCAGGAGGACGGAGGTGGCACCAGCAGTGGGTCTCAGGAGACTCTTAAACGGTCCCGCAAGCAGAGGAGGGAGAAAGACTCGGAGGAGGAGGAGGAGGAAGCCCAGTGGGAGTGTTTGCCACAGGAGGTTCTGCTCCACATCTTCCAGTACCTGCCTCTACTGGATAGGGCTTATGCTTCTCAGGTACCCTTATAATTATGAGCCATAAGACACCACAGGACGCAGTACATGTTTTGGCTAACCTGCAACTTTTACTCATTCTAGATTGTCAGGTGGTGGCTTGTGAAAACTCACTAATCATACCTGTTGGATAGGGTGGCTCCTAGCTTTGATGCAGGACTGTCATACATCATTTTGTTTTCACTGATCTTATTTAAGACTGAAGTATTTGTCATTGTCTGCATGAAATGATGAGGTAGGCTGTAAATTCAAATGACAGTTCCAGTATTTGGAACCACCTACTACATACCATAAATGAGCACAGTATGCAGTATGTACAACATACTGCTTTTTACGGTAATACGCAGCATGAAACTTTTCAAATGAATTTACTTTGCAGTGTACGAGGCCAGCCAGTTTCTGGGTTTGGAAGCCAGAAGTAAACAATAGCACTGCTGTTGGCAAATGGTCAATACTCTGTATTTTAAGACCATCTCCTTATGCTCTTAAAAAAAGACAATTTCTAATTGTGGGTTTTCACTATTTTCTGAAAGAACCTGAACATATACCTGAGAAATGGTTAATGGCTATCAGATGATTGGAAGGAACCAGAGTCTGGATGTGAGTTGGAGCTAGCTCTCTGAGTATTCCTGTTGCTTTGGAAGCGTAATGTGGTTCTTGTTATTCATGCTTCAATCAATCTTGGGTACCTTTTCATAAAACTTGCTGACTGATGGTGTTTTTGTTCGTGTTAATGCCCATGCTGACTCAGTCATATTGTGAACATTTCCCCCTTGGCAATAGCTGCATAATTTTAAGTATATATGTCAAAAAACTTTAACGTAATGACAGAATAACCACAGCCTGAAAATTAAAAATATCTCTCAGTTTGGGCCTGACTTTCCTCTGCTGTTGTTGCTGAAGTTGTCTGCTGTGTTGGCTGCAGTGCTCTGTGTTACTGTGGGGCAAAAGGGAGGGGGGCTCTGTGAGTAGGATTGGCCGGCTGGCTACTTAGCTATCCCTGCTGTATATTACATACCACATGCTAAATGCAGACCAAATGGGTTTTGAGTGCAGGCAGTTTTTCACTATTGTTGCAAAATAGCTTTTGTCTGTAGTCAGTTGGGCTCTCAACAATGAACCAGGGAGGGATAAACACACACGCATACACTCATACCTGGTGTTTTTCTGTTCCAACAAGTCTTGTATTCTTGACATTTGTGCAGGGGGGAAGGCCTCTTGCCTGAGGATAAATGGGTGATTTCTGTTCTCTCCTGTGAGTCACATTTAGTCAGCTTGTCAAGGGAATTAAAAAGCTTTTCATGGCCACAAGCTCTCTTGTGGAAACTGTTGCTTATTGGAAATAAGACTGATTGTAAAATATTTACTAAACAGTGAGTCCTCAATGTATTCAGTTTGTTGTCTCCAGTTTAGTAATGGTTAACCAAATAAGGAGTATTTCTGAGAGAAACATATCACTTTAATTAGATTTTGATGTTATTGGTGTCACTACAGGTATGCCGGGGCTGGAACCAGGCTTTTCACATGCCAGAGCTGTGGCGGTGTTTTGAGTTTGAGTTGAACCAGCCAGCCAGCTCCTATTTGAAGGCCACACACCCAGACCTCATCAAACAGATAATCAAAAGGCACTCCAACCACCTGCAGTATGTCAGCTTCAAGGTACGAACTGAGTTTGCAGCTCGGCTAACGTGACAAGAAGTGTGTATTCTTATGTTCTGTTCAAGTGTCACTGGGTCAGTTTCTCTCCCTCTGTGCTGCTCAGGTGGACAGCAGCAGAGAGTCTGCAGAGGCAGCCTGTGATATCCTCTCCCAGCTCGTCAATTGTTCTTTGAAAACATTGGGTCTCATCTCCACGGCCAGGCCCAGCTTCATGGAGCTGCCCAAGGTAAGCCTCAGTCAAATCTTTATTTCTGTGTGTCAGCAGGTAAAGCTCAGATGCTGTATTGCCACAAGTGTTAGACTGCACTAGTGGTGCTGTGGAGTAGGGGTGGATGATGTAACCTAAAATTTAATCTGTCCCATAATGTACACAGACAGGCACACGTACCGTCATGACATGCCGCTGAGAGGGTTTCCCTGTAACAACAAAAACTAGCTGAGCTTGTGTTGTGGTATGAAGGGTGGAGATATGTTAGGTCTGGCTATGTGAGACTACACAAAAAGTAACATGTTTCCCACATCCAAGCTACTACTAGATAGGCTTCAAATGATGCCTTCAAGTTCACAGTTTCTCTTGACTGTCACTCAATATTAAATACGCCAACATTGTTCCAGTGTGTGGGTCTGCAATAGATGCTACAACCCACATCACCCGCAGAACGTATTAATGCCAAACAGGCTAACCAGGAAAATAAACAGTGAAACAGTCTAAAATGGCAAAAAAATTCAGTTTCTGAGTCTGAAATCCATATTGATCCAATTGAGCTTCAGCTTTGTACATCCAGACACAGTGGTATGACATTTTTGCTACCTGCAGAGGGCAGTAATGCAAATATACAATAGAGCTAGATTGCAGTTGCTAGCAACGTCTGCATGTCAAATTGTATGATGTCTTGGTAAATAAAGCGTGCATGTGGGGCTACCGTGTTTACTAGAGAATCTGGATGACTAAATGTTTCTCTGTTTTGATCTTTTCAACAGTCTCACTTCATCTCAGCTCTGACGGTGGTTTTTGTCAACTCCAAATCCCTGTCCTCACTGAAGATCGACGACACACCAGTGGACGACCCCTCCCTCAAAGTCCTGGTGGCCAATAACAGCGACACCCTCAAACTGCTGAAAATGAGCAGCTGTCCTCATGTTTCACCTGCAGGTACAGACAAAAAGAAGGGGCGATAGATCAGAGGTCTTAATGATTAACAGTTACTGACAAACCACTGTTACGTTGGTGCAAACCTTTTGCTCATCTCTGGAACTTTGGTTGCTCTTGTGATGCTTTTAGCAGCTGGACTGGATTTGAGAGGGAACAGTGGAAGTAAAAGGAATACAAAAGCACATGTATTAGCAGTGAAGAAGTTAATTGGGCAGAAGTGGCTCTTGAAGATATAAATGTAGATGTGAGGGGATTGAGTTTTTGTTTGAGATATAACGATATATCGTTTCAGTAAATCACTTCCTAAATCTTACAGTAACAGGCTGCATTGCTTTATAGTCTCCTTTAACTTGTCTCTCCGTCCCAGGCATCCTGTGTGTGGCTGATCAATGCCACGGCTTGAGAGAACTGGCCCTCAACTACCATTTGCTGAGTGATGATCTTCTCATTGCCCTCTCCTCTGAGAAGCACGTTCACCTTGAGCACCTTCGCATCGACGTGATTAGCGACAATCCTGGCCAACAGTTCCACACCATCAAGAAGAGCAGCTGGGATGCCATGGTGCGCCACTCTCCCAAATTTAATCTCGTCATGTACTTCTTCCTCTATGAGGACGAGTTTGGCCCTTTCTTTCGCGATGAAATCCCTGTTACGCATCTGTACTTCGGCCGCTCTGTCAGTAAAGATGTGCTGGGCCGTGTCGGGCTCACCTGCCCGCGTCTGGTCGAGCTGGTAGTGTGCGCCAACGGGCTGCGGCCGCTGGATGCAGAGCTGATCCGCATCGCCCAACGCTGCACACAGCTGTCTGCCATCGGCTTGGGAGAGTGCGAAGTGTCCTGCAGCGCCTTCGTGGAGTTTGTCAAGATGTGTGGAGACAGGCTGACGCAGCTATCCATCATGGAGGAGGTACTGGTTCCGGATCACCGGTATGGGCTGGATGATATCCACTGGGAAGTGTCAAAGCATTTGGGTCGCGTCTGGTTCCCAGACATGATGCCTACATGGTAGAGCTTGGCAAGAAGATTTCGTTTGTGTCCCGGGTTTTTGTTTGTGTGTGTGCATGCATGTGTGTGCATGCATGTGTGTCACTTGAAGAACTATTTTTTTTTGAGACACCCCTCGTCTTTCTCTTGTTTTTGAGAAAGGCCCTGTGCCAGGCGCCGTACGTACACGTAAGTGTTTTTCTCCCTGAATACGTGAAGAAATTACTTCACTTTGAGTTTCGATGTGATGAAACGTGTAAAATTGATTCCGACCCTGTCATGCCGTTCCATGTGTATAATTTTTATATTTATATGGATATTTATATCTAAATGTATTTGTTTGTTGTCTCTCATAACATTTTGCACCTTGTTCTGACACCCTGCAGATTGGTTAGATTTTTGGTCTGCGAGTTTTCAGGGGTGACACTTTTCCATGGGAAGTAACAGGAATGTCTGGGAATTATTGGGAATGAATGGGATATTGTGGGGGTTATTTTATGTCAGCGTCAGTCTTTGTTGCATTATTTTCAGGCAGATATATAAGCATTTTGCCATATTATGAATGGGCAGAAGTACAAGTCCTTTGAATAGAAATCAGAAATTTCACAGTTGCAGTTTTATTTCAGTAATGTAACTCGACACAGTTACAGATGCATTCAACAGTCATCACCACGCTGAAAGCAAAATGAGGTCAGGCTGTGTGGAAGTTTAAAAAATGGGGATGATCACCATTATAAGCTAATATGTTTTTTTGATAGTGAGTTAAGATCGCCACAGTTCCCACCATTAACTATTTTTTGTTGTTTACAACCCAGTTGATGACACATGGTGACTGTACAGGAATAAGGAACATTTCATGATGAAGGGACCGTCACGCTAAGTATGAAGCGTCTCACAGATAGGGTGGTTAATCACAGAGCACATACGAATTACATGTTGAATTCACACATTTTTGTTTGGTTTTGGTCTCTGGGAGTAATCTGCTCCTGCCTCTTATCATCATGTGTCTGTTTGATAGCCTCGGATGTGTTTCTCAGTCTCTGAGTCTCATTTAGAAATATAGATTTGTCTGTTTCTCTGCCCTCTGATTTGATAGAGGACAATGGACTTCTGTTTGTGATGTGATGATTTACTTCGGCCACAATAATCATCGTAGTCTGTATATACTGTGTATATACCAGAGTGATGTTTGAACATATTTTTGGTGTAATGTACAGTGGCTATATTTCTACATTGCCTGACCCATGTTCCTATAATTGTAAATATCAAAGTGTTATACTGCAAAACAAATGCGGGAGAGACATTTTAATTATGGACATCATATATCTATACATTTTTCCCACTGATGCACTTTCACTCTAATGAAGGACCCAAGTTTAGCAAGATGAGCTGCAATGCCATGAGGGCCTGAAATGAACAGATTTTGCAGCCAGGTGACGGTACATTTTGGCAGTGGTCAGTAAATCTCAGTTCCATGAGTCACCCATGATAGTTAACTTGCTTTTTAAGGAGTTATTTTCTATTACAAGACTCTTGGAACTCTTGGATGATTGACAACTGACACACAAAACTCTGGGACAAACCAAACCTGCTTGACTGGAGAACAGTAGGCTTTAGTCTGTAGTTTACCCAGGAAAGACACATTCTGCTTAGCATTTGTTAAATATATTTTTAGCTGTAATTGTACTTAAAGCTACAAACAAAAGGGTCACCCTGGAAAAACTCTCAATTGACAGGTCTTTTTGACAAAGTGTGTTAATGCTTACTGATGCTGTTAACAAGATGTTAACATTGGCAGTAAATAGCTAATAATAAGAATTATGGTCAGTTGACAAACACACATAATACATATTTTCTGTATGTGAATTCAGCTCAAATTTATATTGTAACATAATTAAGCATTGAGGATTTAACTGCTAGTACAGGGCTGCACAATTATGACCAGTGCTGTTTTTTTTTTGTAGTTTCTCAGGCTATCACGCAGAAACCATGCCGTCTGCTGGCCTGCAGCAAGGACACATTTTATATGTTAAATTGATGTTGGTCTTTTATATTAAGTCCTAGATCATATTTATCTGTCGCATCACACAGAGACTCCAGTGCTTGTTTGGATGTGGAGACTGTTCTAATGTAATAGATAAACTCTCGATCACAGTGAGGTCATTGTGCAGCCCTGAAGAAAGAACAGTGTGGCAGCTGAATGTTAATGTAGCCGAGTGTTTGCCTGAGTGTGTAAGAATGAAATATACATGTCTCACTATAGTTTTGTTGCAATAGGGTGGAAAAATAATAGTAGGAAGATGTGTTAAGGTGGACTTATCAAGGATGTTGTTTCCTGTGGACTTGCTGAAAGATAACACCCTTGGACTGTGCAATGAAAGAGACCTGTAAATCATTATGTACATTTAAAATGGATTATTGTATTAGGGTTTGTATTCATTTTTTTGTGTATTTTGTCGCAAATGTTTATTGAAAAATAATCAGTTTTACACTAATATTCCTTCAGCTATTGCCCTCTAATAGGGGCCCATCATGTCTTAATTTTATGTTTTCTGTTTCTGGAAGTCAGCCTGGCAGTGGGCTTTGTCCTTTACTGACTTACAGTACATTTTATTGTGTATTTATAGAACCATGCCATCTGCTGGTTAATAGAAACTGCATTTGTATTCAGTGCTTATGGATGATTATTGTAATATTCAAAGAAACGCCGAGTAAGGGCTGCAGTTTTTTTTGTTTTTTTACTTTCTTGAACTTTAGAGAGAGAGATGACAGTGTCAGTGTGTTTTCTGTATCTTAGTTAAACAAGACTGCATTGACCTGAGGAGATTTATTGGAAAGCAACCTCTTGTATTTTTCCCAAAGACATGTAATATTTCAGTTAAGTTCATAGCTGCATTAAAAATGCCTGTTTGAATAGGTATACCATGTTTCAGTTATTATAAAAAAATTGCTTTAATTAGCTTGTTGTAGTGGTTGTATCTTTACCTTGTGTTGCAGTTTTTTCTTGTTTCAATACAATCCAGGTCTGAAGAGAGCTGAGCTGAGTTTGACCTGCCTGTTCTAAGATGATCTAAGTCTAATCATGCATTTAGTGAAATAGTCACACAAACTATTCTAGGGCGTGGAAAACATCCAGTTAGTCATGAGAAATGAATTATGTTTACACACCCTCAGTATTTTGGTCCAAAGTAAACCTTAATGAATTTAGATCAGTATGTTTATACAAGAGCAGAATGCTTCAGTAAGAGACTTTTTTTTTCCGTCAGCAAGACTATTTGCTTTGCAGCCATGAGACACAGCAGTGCTTTGAGCTAAATGCTAACACCAGCATGCTAACATGCTCACAATGACAATGTTAAAATGCTGATGGTATAATGGTTATCTAATGGTCCGTCTTAAATTAATGTTAGCATACTAACATTTGCTAGTTAGCATTAAACACAAAGTACAGTTTAGGCTCATTGGAATGTAATTAGCTTTGCAGGGATTTGGTAAGAAACAACAGTACTGAACAAAATGAAATTGGACATCGTGATGATGATGCTAGATGAAATGTCAGAGTATTACCAAAGTGTGATTCACCATGGGGACAACATTAATGTCTGTACCAAATTCTATGGCAAACCATTCAGCTGTTTTCGAGATGTTTCACTCAAAACCACAAATATTAACTTTGTGGTGATAATTTAGGAAATGTCAGGAGATCACCAAAGTCAGTGAGATTCATCTTCAGGACCAAACAGCAGGGTCCAGGGCCGAAAAATGAAGCCAACTTGGAAGTGCCCAGAACTGCAGTTCCTTGAATGGCCACTTGAGGCTGGCTCCGAAAGCGACTCAATCTCCATAGACCCCCACATTAAAATGGCAAATTTCCCCATTCATGACAACTGTACAGAGGATGAAATTTTATATAGATTATATTAATATTTAAATTATATTGAGGCTTGAAGTCTGCGATCGACTGGCGACCGGTCCAGGATGTACGCCGCCTCTCACCCGTTGACAGCTGGGATAGACTCCAGCCCCCCGCAACCCCGAAAGGGATAAGGCGGGTATAGAAGATGAATGAAGTTGAAGTTGCACATAATTATGGGCATGGCAACTTCTAATGACAGTTAGTCGCTACATTTCAGCAACCAGGCTTCACGGGACCAGCCCAAGCTCCACCCACACCTGCACTGCCAAGATGGCGACAGCTGGAGCCACTGTCACTGAGCTTCACAGTCAAACATGGGGCACATCATGTGGGACACTGTGATCCATGGGAACACACCTTGGGTGCAGTACTTTCTTGTGATATTTCAGTCTGACCAAAGTGGTGGACTGGAGTAACCTACAGGCCAGTCACTTCAATCTCAGTGAAATATGATTAGCCCAGTAAAATCTTGTTCTGTCAATAATATTCTTTGAGGCAGTCAAGAGGTGGTTGTAGGCAAATTTGTGTGCATAAATTTGTTTTAACAAGTAAAACTTGAATTCCGCTGTGTCTTACTGTTTGCTTCTCTAAAGCCCTTTTCACACAGCAGCTTTGTCCTAAATCCTGAGTCCAAACCTCAGTTGGATCCCATGTTTCCTCACCCCAGTCTGCGATCCACACCCAGGTTTAAAAAAAGCCTCAATATCATCTGGATTTTTGGCAAACCATTCCTGAGCTGACTCAGACTTAATGTCGGTTTGAAAGCACCCAAAGACTAAATCAACTAAGCTAAGTAGATTTAAATATGCCAGTGATGATGAATCAACAGATCTCCCTGTAAGTAAACCTGGCAATTAAAACTTAACTGTCTGAAAGACTGAGTATGCTCACGTGAATAGTATCATGGTTTGAGTCTTATCCTGGTTTTAATCAAACCAGGACATAACGCTGGAACATATAAAACATGGTTATTCATATCCCTGTTTACATGGACATAAGAGGATCCCAGGTTTTCTGTCCTCCTGCAAGTGTGTTTTGATTCCTCAACATCTATCAAAATCATGTCTGTAGTTGAGGATGAGCATAGATCCATTGACCAATCTGCTGGATTGATCTTCTCTGTCGGATCACTGGTAATAGAAAACAAGAGTGATAAAAGATTGCACTTCTGAAGTCAGACTTCACCTTAATTTCAGTGTTTTAATCATCATTACATCATTTATTTACCATCACATTACACTTTATAACATGACAAATTAGAATATGGGATATACAGTGACTCATTTCTGTTTCATCATGTTCAGGTTGGACTGTTAGGTTAAGCTTCAAACATCCCTGTGAGCAGTCGATGATTTGTTCATTTTTAACGGGGGATGGCCAAATGGGAACACCACCCTGCTCCCTCACCACCAACCAACACACACACACCCATGTGCACCTCCCAAATGACACTTCACACCAAACATCTACAGTAAAAACTGTATCTGTAGTCATGTCTCTCCTAAAATATTTTGTTACAGAGGCGGCTTGGTCTGGTTGTGTATTTTCAGCAGCACAGATGCTCCTGAATAATCATAGAAATATTATAGGAATACTAAAGGTAACAGCGTGTCTCTGATATTCTTGCTCTTCCACGACTACATGTTGCTACTTAACATTTTGATCATCAAGATGACTCTACTCTATACAATATATAGGCTACAATATAGTATAGAATTGAGTGTTTATAGTCTATAGTGCAGAAGATGTTGTTGATCCAAGATGAAACTAACAGAAGAGCGGGACTGTGAGCAATAGCTGCAATTACAAATCTGTCATGGATTTATCAATACACAGCACGGTTAGGCTGCAGATGTTTCAGAGCCATGGTTGGGCCATAGACATTAAGGCTTTTCAGACTGCAGCCAAATCAGATTAGTTTCTCAAATCAGATCTTTGAGACAGACTGCCCACACTGTTCTTTGCGAGTGATCAGATTGGATTTGTGTGTCCAGACATCACTAACCTATCTGCATAGGTTGCTGTTGTAACGACACAGCGGTCAAAATCTATGTATGCTGTCGATGCAGCTTTCCAGCTTTGCTTCTACAGAAGCCTCCTCCCAAAGTATTAGCAGACAATATGGCCCAGTGTCCACTACTGTTGTTCTCTGTGTCGTCCTCCATACTGCTCTGCTAGTAGCAGCATGTACTCTGCTCAGTTGCTCTAATGCACTTCCTTAATTCTGGATTTGGCGATGATGTTGTGTGTCATGTTGCAAGTGATGCAAAAGACACTTTGAAACTCTGATTTGAGCAGCCAGAGCATCCGGACTGAGGCACATCTGTAGAAATCCAGTTGAAATCGCATTTCAAATCACCTCCAGATGTTTCAAAAATTGCATTTCATGTGTATATTTGGCCATGGATATATTTGCTATATATTTGACTTCCTGAAAATCAGTCTGGATACAATCTTGATATGCCAAAAAATGGATTTAATCTGGCAGTGTGAACAAGGCCTAACTTGCCCAAACCTCAGACTGATAAAGGATCAATGAGTCAGGCAGACTAGACTATATTCAACTAAACCTGTCTCCCTCTGCACTCCCTCTGCTACTATGGGATAAAGAGAGGGGGATGGCAGGTTAATAGGTTAATAGGGGGAAGCATTTTGGTCAGTTGGTTAACAAGAGGATGGAAGCCCCCTCAAACCGCCTACTGCCTGTGTGGAAATTGGATCGTTACACAGAAAATGAATGACTGTAATACAATACAAGTAAATGTTATTTATATTGCACTTACCGTCCAAGCAGAGTGCTTTCAAGGCAGGTATATAAATAACGGTAAACAAGAGGACATAAAACCAGGCACAAGCAAGACAGGACACATTCAAATAATAGCTCCATTAAGTGAAATCACATAAAAGACATAACTTGAGTGCTGTCGTCTGTTCCACAGCTGATGAAATTTTAGGTCGAAGCATTTAAAAGGACAATAAGGGATTTCTTGGACAGGAAAAATGCTAGTAGCACTTCAGGTGTGGACTAAGAGCTGATGAAGTCAGATTGCTGGTGTTACTCAAATCCTCATTATTCCTCCATTATTTCAAAGTAAGTAATTTTCATGAAGATTATCAACCACTGGGTCTTGAAACCTTCACAGGAACGTTATTGTCTCAGTTTTTTGTCAAAACAGTCATTCAGTTGGTTTAAAAACTCTGTATGTTTGTGCGTAGATTTGGGGGCAGCTGTCAAACAGCACTGAGCTGTGCTGTTGGAACATCACACTCGAAAGGCAAGTAATAAATCATGGACATTTTGAAGGAGACAGTGTGAGTTTGGTGTCTTTGTCAGCAAAGGTTAGTGATTGAGATGCTATGTGCAAAACAAGTATTGCTTTGACTCCTCTGTGCAGTGACAAAGTTTCATTTATTTCCCCGCACACACCCTCACATGGGTGTTTTCACTTGAAGACCTCTTGACTGTGATGCCATGCACTGCACTGTACTGTACATCTCCCTCTACTGGATATTGGATTCGCAGGAAGAGATCTATGAATAATTCAACCCAATATATGAAAAATAATGATAATCTTCTCAGGATGAATGACAAGTGTTATTAAGTTGTGTTGAACACACCCACCACAAAATCAGATTTATTATCTGTGTTTCACAATTACTAGAAACATTTGTTTTGTATATATTTATGCATACTGTATCCCAATATGTTTAATATAAATATATGTATATGTGATTTTAAGTATTATTCAATCAATATGTTACCAGATGAATTATAGCTATGTAGCCCTCATCATCCATCATCATTATCTAACATATCTTTTATGAAGTAAGGATTAAAAATATATTTTATTTAACGTTCCATTATAAATTTCAGTGCATTAGTATCTTTGTCTCCTCATACTAAAAAGAAAAAAAAAAGAAAAAAAAGTGTGTACTGTGTATGTGGCTTTGTTTTGGATCGTGGGCATAAACATACAGTTTATTGACATACACACCATCAGTGTATTTCTTTATAAGACCATATATTAGGTTTTTGCGACCCTCCCTTTTGAAATCCAGACAAGGCTCTTTAAAATCCAGCTCAGTCCGTGTGGTGGAGCAGATTTAGAAAACTGGTAATGTTAAACTTCCATGGACACTCCCCAAGTGGGTGGCCAGAAGCCGCTGCCAGCTTTGAGCCACGGCACGGCTCTGCTGGGAGAGTACGGCACAGCGCTTCAAGAGTCTGTGTCCCTCTGAAAACTTCGGTAACTCGGCGACAGAAACCTCCACTCCGGTTTACCTCGCTTTATTAGCTACGTTTCTAAACTTGTTTGCCAAGAGGTGATGCTGGGTGTGGCTGGAATGACGGGCAGGTAAGAGTTTTCGTTAGCTTGGATAGTAGCAAACATACACAACCGCTA
Source organism: Chaetodon trifasciatus (assembly GCA_037975065.1). Lineage (NCBI taxonomy): Eukaryota > Metazoa > Chordata > Actinopteri > Chaetodontiformes > Chaetodontidae > Chaetodon > Chaetodon trifasciatus. Next base: position 10,052,470 of record JBBMOE010000001.1, on the reverse strand, counting down.
ACTAGGGAGCAAGCTAACTGGGGTAAAGTTAGCTAACCGCGATGCCACCGCAGATGTGTCCTTTTGAGGCACCAACAAAAATGTTATTATCAATGCATACGTTGGTCCACGGCGACAGTTTAAAGGTTGTTTCACAGTCCATACGTTAATGTTAAAGCTACCACCCCGACGTTTGCGAAAGAACACTAGTGCTCCTGCCTACATTGGAGTCAACTAACTGCAAGGTTAGCATGCTAGTTAGCCGTATAGCAGTTAGCCAAATTAACTCCTCAAATTCCATTTTTAATTGTCAACATTGTGCGGATTATTACCACTCATCGCCCCTTAATTTTAATGTCCTTTATGAGCGTTCCGATATGACTAAGATTGAAGTTAGTGAAATTAACTTAAATGTATGACAGATCATTACTGGATGGAAAATACACGCTTCATAATTCAACTAAGTTTGGTTAGACTGAATCACTGCTATTTTAGTTGGCCTGATTTTCACAAGTTGATCTTTCACTTGAAGTCTCAGTCATCATTGGTCTTGAAGTTTACTGAACGATGAACAGGAACTTGGATGTTGTGGTATAGTATTGAACTTTGTATTGATAAGATAATATTTTCGTGTGTGTATGTATGTGTGGAGGAAAGACAGCACATCATCTCTCTCGCTAGGTTTCAGTACCTCTATCCCTTTACCAAATTAGGTGATGACTGCACAGTGAGTAAGAGTGTTAGCGAATACCCCAGCATATTATTTCCATTCTCCATGGTGACAGCTGAAACAAGTGCAACAGTTAATGCAGAAGTTATGTGAGACATGATCAACACTGTTCCAGCTTTGCATCCCATTCATTTGTCAGCCTAACATATGACAGGAACTCTGGGGAAGTAATGTAGTGATGTGTATATCCTTGTCTTGTGCAACAGCATTGCTAATGCCCTGGCCACTGCCGCCTGTGAGAGATGTAAGAGTGGCTTCGCTGCGACTGAGAAGATTGTCAATAGTAATGGAGAGCTGTACCATGAGCAGTGCTTTGTGTGTGCCCAGTGTTTCCAGCAGTTTCCAGAGGGACTCTTCTATGAGGTAATGCACTGTAATTCATTTCACTAATCAACACAATTATGAGCCATATGTTGTCCACTGCATGTGTGGCCATGATTTGTCTGGTACTCTTTTATATAGATGATGTTTTCAGTGGGTCTTTTGATTGACAGAATGTCAATCTTCTCTTGACAGTTTGAAGGAAGAAAATATTGTGAACATGACTTCCAGATGCTCTTTGCCCCTTGTTGTCACCAGTGTGGTGAGTGTTGGAGGCCTCGTTAATTTAATCTGTCCAGATCTAGAATCTGTGGGGTTGTGTGGACCCCAGAAAGACTAGTGACCACTTAAAGAGTAGGTGAAGAATACAATCTAGTATTCAGATATAATCACACTGTCTAATTCAGATGGACTGTGTTTTAGACTTGGCACCAGAATGCATGTCAGGTGTGCCTCGTGTGATTACTTTTGATTAGACTTTGCTCCCCTGCTCACATTTGATTTTTTTTAGGGGACTTAAGCTAGAGAAAAAAAAAATTACATTTGCACTTAGCCATACGATCAGAGAAGTGGATTGTTGTGCCTTTTTAGGACCCTGTGTGGGGATGAAATTCATAGTTGTTTGGCAGTGGCAACTCAGGCTTGTGTGGGAGCTTTGCCATGATAAAAGGGCAACAAAATGTTAAGTAAACATTCATTTAATGCTGTCACAGACACTTCTGTATTCATGTTGCACCAGTGGTTCCCAAACCTTTTCTGTTGATCCCCCATCTGAGCATTAAGACATTTCTGGATCATCGTCAGTCCGGGAACTACTGAGCTATGGTCCATATGTGGATGTAAGGATCCCTGACATCCATATGTTGTTAACAGAGATCAGATCCCAGTGTATCCCCACCGATCTTTAAGGCTATTCATACTTTTTATTTAGAACTTCCCACTTGTGTTAAGATCACCCAGGATGCATTTTAGTGCTACAGAAGCTTAATTTAAATACCACTGGACTGCGTCTAGGGAGAGACAGACATGCTTTAATTAAATTAAATGGACAATTAAAATGCATTCAACATTAAAGTGTCACTTTGAGAACACTATAGAAAGCTCTATATGCATTGTAGCAACGTGATAACTCCATAATGAAGTGCTCATTAGAAACCACTGCACAGTACCCAAAATAACCTGTAGTCCCAAGAAATATTGGAAAAGTCAAACTTCAACTTGCCTCAGGCTGATCTCTCACTTATGGTTTCCCTCAGGAGAGTTTATCATTGGTCGTGTCATTAAGGCCATGAACAATAGTTGGCATCCTGACTGCTTCTGCTGTGACATTTGCCAGGCTGTGCTTGCGGACGTGGGGTTTGTCAAAAATGCTGGCAGGTAAGTATCCCATCTTATTACAGTCTTAATATAACACTGTGACAGCCTGTAAAGCAGGTGGTTACACACACATCAAGTTGGTTACTCACTCACTTGCTTTCTAACAAATAATGGAATTTTGAGCAGCCATGACAGAGTATGTCAAAACATCATTTGACACCTCAGACTCTTCCTTGACAGTCCTAAGTTTTGTCTTCCTTTCTCCATGTACCTCAGGCACCTGTGTCGCCCGTGTCATAACCGCGAGAAAGCTCGTGGCCTGGGCAAGTACATCTGTCAGAAGTGCCATGCCATCATTGAAGAGCAGCCACTGATCTTTAAGAATGACCCCTATCACCCAGACCACTTCAACTGCAACAATTGCGGGTCAGTCTTTCCACTCCTCCCCATTACTTAAAGCAGAAAACAGCATGCTCTTAGCTTCAGAATATATTTCAGGTCCACATGGATGATCTATAACAGAGGGTTCAAAGCCTGTGTTCCTCTCTATTTAACATGTTTCATTGATTCTCTGCTCACAGGAAGGAACTGACGGCTGAAGCCAGGGAACTAAAGGGAGAGCTCTACTGTCTGCCCTGCCACGACAAGATGGGCGTACCAATCTGTGGTGCCTGTAGGAGACCCATCGAGGGGCGTGTTGTCAATGCTATGGGCAAGCAGTGGCATGTGGAGGTTTGTGAACAAGAATGAGACTATTCATTAGTGCACTCGATACAATGTTACATTCCTGCATTTTCAAATGAATGTAAAACAAGTTACTGTGTGTTGCTTTGAGGTCTTGTTTCTTAGTACCTCCTCCGTAACAAAGAAGTGCTTTATGGGGTTTACTTCAGGAAAGATGACCACGTTGACCCTGTTCATGATTGTGTTTGGTATTTGTTTGAAGAGGAGGATAGGAATGCAAAATGTTTTTCTGTAGTCACATAGTGAAGAGTGGACACCATCATTGCCTACTTGATGTGTCCAAATGCCAGGGTGATGTTGACAAAATGGGCCATTAAATACAAAAACTACTGAAATAATTGAGAATAAGTAAGAAAATCATGTGGCCTTAGTTCATGCAAAATTTTCTGTGTCTCTTAAAAATCCTCTGTGCATGGCAAGTTGCTCAACAGGGAGTCGTCTTCAGACGAGACTAGTGACAAGTTTATAGTAGTGGACAATTGCTATGTGAAACACATTTTTACAGTTGATGTTATATGCAAATCTGCCTTCACACAGAAGCAGAATTGAAGGTCTATAATTTCATATTTGGTTACCATTATTGATGCACAGGAGAAAGAAATTAATGAAGTAAACCACTTTAGAACCCAAACGCTGTTAATGAGTTAATTTTAGGCTGTAGGAGTGATGTGAGCACTTTTAAAAAGAATATTTCTCTTGAGGCAGAGCGCAGCAGATCAAGTTGTGTTCATCCGACCGGGGGCTGCTGAATTTTATACTGTATAAAAAGCTCAAGACTATTAACAGTGTATAGCAGTCAATTTAATACTAAAGACAGTCATTAGCTGAAATTAATGTTGTATTTAACCACTTCAGGAACTTTATCTGGCAGGTATGGATAAAAGCAGAACTATTTTAAAAAGAGTGTGGCAATACTGTAGAAATATTACTCTGGTTTCTCCATAACACACTTGAATGTGATTTAAAAACTAAGAAGCAGCGCTGAAGGATTACTACTGTAATATCAAGTCTGTCGCTGCATCTGAAATCACATACTATGCAGTACATACCCAGTAAGTGTACTGTAAAGAAATCTGCACCTGTCCATGTGTGTTGCCATCTGCCCCTCTTGTCAGTTTTACATGCCTTTGTTTGCAGTTTTCCCCCTTTCCCCCTCAGCATCATTTGTTTTTGTTCACAGCATTTTGTGTGTGCCAAGTGTGAGAAGCCTTTCCTCGGTCATCGGCATTACGAGAGGAAGGGGTTAGCTTACTGTGAGACTCATTATAACCAGGTAAGAAAAAAATAGCTCAGTAACAATCATGGTATACAAAAGAAACAGCATTACATCATTGCTTCACCAAATAAATCTCCTTGTTTCTCTGTTATCAAGCTCTTTGGTGATGTGTGCTATCACTGCAACCGTGTGATCGAAGGTGATGGTGAGTATCAGTATAATAAAACACATGTTCAGTGCTGCATTTTCAGTATTTCACATCAAACGTTTACTGAAGATACATTAGTGAATGTTGTGTTTTTCCTTCTGTGACCTCCTTAGTGGTGTCAGCTCTCAACAAAGCCTGGTGTGTCAGTTGTTTCTCGTGCTCCACCTGCAACACAAAACTCACTCTCAAGTAAGTGATGCTGCTCATTAATAGCTTCTTTTTCCCAAACTAATCATGCACAATACTACCAGCTGAATGTTACCTCTACTTAGCCTCTGCTAGTGTTAGTCTTCTAACACTAACACTTCTCTTTCTGTATTTCATTCTCTTTCGACAACTTTCCTTCCAATTTCTCCTCTTACATGCTGCACTCGCTGCGTCTATGGTAATTCAGAGACAAGTTTGTTGAAATTGACCTGAAGCCAGTGTGCAAGCACTGCTATGAGCGCATGCCGGAGGAGCTGAAACGGCGTCTTGCCAGACGCGAGCGCGATGTGAAAGACCGCAAGAAAAAACCTGCTGTCTGTCTGTAGTTATTTACAACTTACCACTCCATCGATCGGTTGGTGCTATCTCTGCTTCCTCTTTCTCTGTGGTGTTCGTTTTTTTGCTCACTAAACTTTACAGTGTAGCATGTCATTATTTCTCGTTTATTTATTTATTTTCTTAAAATCCAACACCCTCCAGTTTTTTTGTGTTAATGGTGATTGTGCTGGTCTCTGAACCTCAAAGATATTCAGTTGAAAATGATAAAATGAGAGCACAACACATCACAACACAAAAAAAACACTACAAATACAGAAATCAAGTCACAGAGAACATGACAGAAATTACTGAACTCTTTTTTTTTTTTTTTTTTTTTTTGGTTAAACATTCTGATATTATGGCCCAGACTTGAATTGGCATGCTAGTAGTCAGTAAAATGCTAATGCCAGATTAACAGCACATATCTGAAGTAATATCTAAATTATACAATCAGAATATTAAAACTTAATCAAATAACTTCATGAGCCACAAAATATGATAACAAAGAATGTATCCCATGATTGTCAGGGCAGGTTCACCACTTTGAAGTGTCCCCTGGAAACTTAAAAGTGGTCGGAGCTGTTTTCTGTTGTGTTCTGTGCGACTGAAGATATTTCTGTGTTTGGTTGTGTTTCCTCTCAGAGCATTGTTTGTTTTTATTCAGATATATTTTTTAGAAAATGCTGTGCATGTGCTGTCACACTTTGCTTGTGTTTTGTGTATTTGCTTGAGCTTAAATTGCAGTGCATTGGCCAAGGCATTTTTTTTTTCTGGCAATTTTGCTTAAAAATAGGCTCAAACAGCCAATTATCAAAATAGTTAGTGAATGATTTTCTGTGAATTCACTAATTGTTTCAGCTCTGCTTATGAGCTATCAATGCATTTTTTGGGTTTTAATGAGATAATTGCTGTCTTGCACTAAAGGGCAAAGCTGCAGGATAATTTCAGTGTTTACCATCATAATTCCAGATCAGAAGATGGGTGCTACCTCAGAAATGCCTGGCCCTAATGCTAATGTAATTTAAAGTGAGGGGACTGAGACTTCAGATAAATCAGAGCCGGCAGTGATAATAATGCTTAAAATAAAAACGATGCATGTGTGAGGGGAGTCTGAAAGGTTAATGTGGATTAGAGACAAATAATTGAATTGCATTTTTAGCATCACCGTGGTTTGTCTGTCTTTTGCAGGAACAAGTTTGTTGAGTTTGACATGAAGCCTGTTTGTAAAAAGTGCTATGAGAAGTTTCCTCTGGAGCTGAAGAAAAGGCTCAAGAAGCTGGCTGAGTCCTTGGGACGCAAGTGAGTTACCTTCAGCCAAACAACCTGGAAGTAATCCTGCTATGGATGGTAAAATATTCAGGGGAACTGCTGCATTAATATAAGGACCTGGCACTGTACTAGTACATTAATGTTTGTAGTTTAAATGTTGGATCCATTTAAAAATAGAAATGTACTGCATCACTGTGGTGTTTTCATAAAGGTGCCTATTAGCAGATGTTTTTTTCTTGCTGTTTTTTAAGTACGCAAATGTTTATTTTTTTCACACATTCCTAAATTGTCCAAATTTTTTTATTCTTTCCTAGACAAGGCATGTGGTGTCTCAGTTTATTATAACTTAACCATGAGCATAATTGCTAACTGCTGTGCTTCAGACTGTTGAATTTGGATTGTTAGGATAGAAGTTGTTTGGCATTATCTTGGATTGCACGTGTGCCTTGAACATATGAACTATGTGTCTCATAATGCAAATAATGGTTCAAATATATCTTGCATTCAGTTATGCTTAAAATAAATGTGTCTTAATTAGACAGAGTATCTATCTGAAAACAGAATTTTATTAGACTTGTCACCTTTTGAGCTTTTATACCTCAGTATGAGTAATTACAAAACAACTGCTGTGTTCATTTAGGTTATTGTAATGGTGTCTCTTCTTAATAACTGGGAAAAATGACGGGTTTAAGAAAATCTCAACATGAGCTCATGTAGAAACCACTAAGTGTTAATGAATCCTACCTTGGATAGGTGTGTTAAATATATGTTAGAAGTTGATATGCAATGTGTAGAACCCATTGTTTCTGTCACTTCTCTATCAGCCTGGCTTGACAGGTAGATATTCCACAGGTATTTAGGTATTCAGAGAATTACTCCATGGCAATTTGTCCAATTGGCTTCTTAATCCCAGTGTTTTGAAACCTCAACAATGAGTTGGGAGAAAGTAAGACATCAGAGGATGCTATTATGATTCGTCTATCTTGTAAAGTAACCAATTGGTGTTAAGACCTTCATTATGTACTGTATGCTTTCAGTGTGTATGGTAATGTAATGGATTTGCTTGTATTGAAATGCCTGCGGTTTGTTTGTCTGATATTTTTAGCCAAATTAACATTTGCAGCTTTCTGAGGGGAAATTGTTCAAAGGAATCCAGATGAAATAAATCTTCAGCTGATTATTTAACATTAATTCAACTTTGATGTGAAAATATCATCAATGAGTCAGCACATTGCTTGGGCTGTGAGACGTGCCACACAACGAAGTGATATTTGCTGGATGAGCATTTTTATTATGGAACACTTTTACATTTGCATTTTATTTGCCAGAGTTTACATTTGATTTGCAAGAAATGGAGAATTACAGTGTACTGCGGCACACATACTGTATGTGATTTTCTGCTTAATAATCAATAAAGTATTCCTAAAGACATCAAAGAGATTTCAACCTAAATATTCAATTAATGTTCTCTTACTTCCATTTTGTTAGAGTTTTTGCAAACTTGTAGCATGTATTCATGATGTCTAGCATAGGCATGTTCACTGTTTCTAGAATAATCTTAGAGGAAAAGTTACAGTACATATAAAATAAAGGTGCAACCACCAAAACCACAACAACAACAACAACAAAAATGAATCTGTAAAACCTACAATCAAGTTGAGGATTTGTGCATGAGGGAGCCTCCTGTTAACCCTTTACAGCTTAAAACTACAGCTTAAGTTGTTGATCGAAAACCCCCCAATTTCCCCTCAAATATCTTCACATGCTTGTGGAACCCCTGAGATTCTTACTGGCCTACAAAAGGTCACATAATATGGAATTATATATGGTAATAGTATTGAAAATGATTTTCAAAGCAGTGGGACAATAGTTGCTCTGTATGTTCTCTTGAGGTGATGTATTTTACAGCTTTTTTATCTTCCTGATCCTTCTCACCTGTCACCCTTCCTTCTGTAACACACTGACAGAGAAAAATCTAACACTGTTTTCTCATAATAGATTTTTTTTTCACATTATTTTAAAGTGTCATAGGAGGAAAGACAGGTGTTATTAGGAACAATAGCTCTATTACTTTCAAGTGTTGCAGTGAGCCAGCATGCATAATACCAGGACCCTGAAACTCAAGCAGTGAACCTGCTTTTCCTACTGTGACTTAATGCCTATAATAGGAAAATGTGATCCATGAAAGAGACCCCTTGTCTGCCTTAAATGAATGAATATGTATGTGATAGTTATTTGACATTGTTACAGGGGATTAATCATTTTTCTAAGCAGTTTTACTAACAAACGTCTATCACAAGCTCCTGTAGCTAAATTAAGCGAATGTAATTATTTCACACTTAAACTCTCCAGGTCATGAATGTTGCTCATACATTAAGTACAATGTCTTGAAATTAACCTTAAACCAGTTCAGTTGATCAAAGCTGAAAATTTGGTTGGCTGCTGCGAAAGCAAAACCTTATTTTTCTCTTCATGCAAGTATGAAATTTGGTGAGTTTCCATCAAATATACAGTATTATTTCACCTTGTCCTAAACTTAATGTAATTGTTGTTTGTGTGTTCACAAATATTGATGACCGAACCAGAATGCCTTAAAAAAGAATAACTTTGTTGGGTAAATTGGAATCATGGGCAGAATGTGATAAACCAAAATTGTTGAGTCCAGTCAGGCAACTCATTACAAATAAATGTTTGAGAACAGACAGAATGCAATTCAATTTGGTATAAAGGCTTAATGTCTCACCACCCCCCAGATGAGAAGGCAGGAAGTGATCAATTGAAATGCCTCAAGGGGACTGTAGAGAAGAGGCATGTTTGAGTGGAGGAAGGAGAATGCATGTAGACATTTGAGCAGAAGTGACAGTGAGAGGTTGTGTATGTATGAGTAGTATGAGCTCATTATCACCAGTGACGGTGGTGCAGATGCTGGAACTGTCTGCCTGAACTACTGTATCACCTACCACCTTCTTAAGGAGAAAGAGGTCAGAGGAGAATGGTAATTCCCACTGAACTGGTTTATAGCTAATTTGACAAACTATAGTGATTAAAGTTTGACTTAAATGTGAGCCAACTTAGTGTAAAACAACCCAATAAGATAATAGCGACCTAAAATAATGTTTCATTGTTTTGGGAAATACATTTACTTATGTTCAAATGAGACTTGGGTGAGAAGATTGATACCACAGTCATGTGGTTGCCAAAAATTTGGAGCTAGAGCCAGGAGGAGATTAGCTTAGCTTAGTATAAAGATCGGGGTAAACAGCTAGCCTTGCTCAGTTCGAAGTTAGAAAACATACTAAAAAAACAGACTTGACGCTGTCTTGGTTGTTTAATAAATACAAAAACGTAAAATGTTTTTGGTATAGTTTTAAACTTTGGACAGAGCCAGGCAAGCTATTTTCCCCTGCTTCCAGTTGTTATACTAAGCTACCTGCTGGCTGTAGCTTCATATTCAGTTTTATGGATGTCAGACTCACTTCACCATACTGGACGAGTAATGATGGGCAAGCTGGTGCTGAGAACGAGGAGGTGTCGGTAACATGTTCTTGTATTGTTGGCGTAGATGTGATGGTAAACCCAGGAAGTGCAGTCTGAAAGTTGCCCATTCACCCAAGGTCATATCTAGGAGGTTTTTAAGGTCGTCTGCATCGCCAAAGACCAGTGCCGAACCATTGAGCTTGTTGCTTCTCACAATATCAGCATACTTACTTGGATATTCCATCCTCTCCAGCTAGGAAAAAAGAAAAAGCATCATAAACACAGAGAAATAATATTACTTAGTTCCGAATCATTGTTAGTGGAGGGATCTGCAATCCCTATGCTTGATTAAAACTGCCTACCTACGCACAAGAGATTCACAAGAAATGACGCCGCATTTAATTCAGCATTTCCCTTTGTAATTTTATCAAACTGATAGCTTTACTGTTAACTCACCTAACTATGTGCCTGTAGCTGTGTTAAGTTTCTGTTTCGCATTTAACTGGTAACACATGGGATGGCTTTTATTGTAAAGCGGTCACAGGAGATGCAGTGTATTTGTCAGTGCAGTAATCATTCGTCAGAAATGCTGAATGCTGTTGCAACCAGAACTGAAATCTTAAAGATTATCACTTCAGAGAAATTTCTTACCTCTTTACAGACATCCTCTGTGCTCATATTGATGATAGTCGTGATTGGCAGAGGAGCTAGTTTCCTCATCCAACCAGAATCTTTCAGCCTGGATGTCCCTCTGATCTGAGCCAGCTCCTTCCTTATTGTATGGTCCAGGTTCACCGTCGCCACTTCAAATGTCTTCAAGTCCTTTATGGTGAATTTAAAATCAACTGTGAGAAATGATTCAAACAGTTCAGGATCTCCATCCTGCTCCAGGAGGTCCTCAATCTGAGTGCTCATCACATACAGCTCTGCCCTGGACTCACTAAAGACTTTCCATAAGGTCTTTAAATCATCAATGTTGGCCACATTTGACTGATCAATATTTGCTCTCTGCTGAGCATCTTCCACACACTGGATAATCCAGTTGAGGCGGCAGGGCCACTGATTGGCCATGACCACCCATGCTGCAATGTAGTCTGGTTGAGGAAGCTCTCTCTTCAAGGCCTTCATGATTATCACCGTCATTCGAATGGAGTTGATCACTCTTCTCATAGACACAGCATCTTCTAACATGTACTTGTTTATATTGCTGTCATTGTTGGCCACGATGCTCTTGACCAACATCTCTACCTCCTCCTCCTTTACATCCAGTGCTGCTGGAGCTTTATCGATCAGTGGATTTGACTCTTTCATTTCCAATCCAGTCTCCACTGAAGACACATCTGGGGAAGATTTGTTTTTGAGGCCCCTTCTTCTCACTTTATCTGTCCTTGTACTTGTGTCCTCAGGGATTTTTGAATTGCTAGTGAGGCTGTAAAATAAACTGCGCTTTGAATCTTCACATAGTGGTGGGACTGTGAAGGCCAGAGTCACAATGGAGTTCAACAGTGCATATGCTCTGTCCTCTTTGCTGAAGCAGCCATCTGCAAAATTCACTTTCTGTACAAGAACCTCTGGGTTCACGGCCAGAATAGAAATAAATGGACTTTCTTCATCTGAAAGCAGAATGTTAATGGCATCCAGAACTGCAACAATTTTCTTGGGGGAGCACCGGTCCAGAGTAGTGATCTTCAGTACCACTCGGATCCTTCTCCTCTCAAAGACTTCCATGAACTGAATGAAGCAAGACAGAAACCACATTTCCTTCCTCACTTCGTTCATGAAGCCCAGTTGGCTGCTGACCCGCTCATTGTCCATGCCCCTCTTGAGGTTAACATCCTGGTTGAAGATCAGGTTCTTAACCATCAGAAAGACAAATCTCAGTGCGCTTGCTGCTGGTACTCCCAATGAAGCAATGACCAGACCCTCCAGCACAGCCATCTCGCTTGTTGTTCCATTCACCCCTTGACCTGGTTCTATTTCAGGACTGGGATAGCCATAAGACAACAGGAATACCAGGATGATAAGTGGTACCACAATTAAGGACAGGGCGAGAAGCCACAGAGGGCAGCAGCAAACCTTTTTGGACCTCCAGTGGTTATTACCATCCTCCACTATCTGAAATATTTTAGAAAACAAAACAGAGCAAATATGAAGAAGGTTGGATGCCACTGCCATGGCTGTCAGAAGATTAATCCTGATAACTATGATTAGCTAAATCACATAAACTCACATTTGTGCAGCTCAACAGTGATGCGACCATTGCAGAAAAACAACTCAGCTTGTTGTCATTACTTTTGACTGGGAACAATTTTCTACCAAAGGCCTCTAATGCATGGTGAACACAACCTGCTATACATCAGTGTGTACACTGTTATTGTGAGCATGTTAGCATGCATTCAGCTTAAAGCACAGCTGTACCTGAGTAGAGCCACACAGAGCCACCAGCTGTAGACTCTGAGAAAAGTTAAGACAATTCACATACCTTCTTCTGGACTTCCTCTTCTTCAATATGTTGAGCCACTCTATAGAGTATAAGCTGTAATGTCCCAAAGTTCATCTGCATGGCCTGAAACAGACGTATGGCTATCCCAGCCCAAAGCAGGTCACTGCCTGCAAAATGCCAGGCATTAAAATGCACATAAATGAACCTGATGTTATGGTGATGCTGGTTCTCCTTAGTCCAAATGGGCCTATAGAAGAGCATTCGCCCAATGAGCGTTAGAAAGCCAGTAAATGAAGGGCTAGCTGAGCGAGGCTTGAATTTTCCTGTGTATTCCTGCTCAATCCTTGAAGTCTCCCGCTCCATGTTCACTGAAGAGACACAAAATATAAAATTACAGTCAGGACAAATCATTTAGCAGGTTGTGGTACATGTAGGGATAAACAATATGAATCAAGACAGAGAGGTATGAAGACAGGTAAAGAGGATAAATATGTAAAAAGGATAATGAATAGAAGGCTTTTAGAATTTTTTGTGGAATATTTTAGCAATAAGTTGCTGAATTTTATTGATTTAGCTCTCAACAACTCTGATAAAAGGCCCTGGACATGACTATAAATCCAAAACCTGTTATATGGAAAAATAATCAGACTTTTCAATTGTTCAAGTCAAAAAAAAAAAAAAAAAAAAAAAAAATCTAATACAGACTTGCTGAATAACAAAATTGCTAAATTTCAAAACTTTAATATTGTGTGGGCATTAATGTGTGAATGTAAGACCTGGTCCAACATGTTCATTTCTGTCTGCCAAGGTTTAAAAACATCATCATGGCAATCCAAGACCCTCTGGGTACCACAAAGAGAAAACCTTAAACTTATCTTTTCCATTGAAGCCTGTCAATGCCACTTTTCTATAAACTGAAAATCAGTATTTTCATGTTTGAATCTTCACATATTTCCTGAGCAAGAAGACTTTGCCGTCATTTGTGGAATTCTGATCTCTCTTAATGTGCGATTTGTTGGGTTGTGCACGTTTCTCACTCTTGCATATTTCAAAAAAGCCTTGCTTACTTTTAGAGGTCAAGGTGATGTTGTACGTTTTGCATATATTTGCTGTATTAAAATCGATTATGAGGGAACTGTTGCAGCCTCTGAAAGCCTCACATTGTCTTTTTAAGGGAACTGCTTGTAAACACTATTATTTACTAAACATCCCATATGACATACATCTGTTGGGGAATCTGTAATGGAAACTTATGTTGAGTTGGGATATAAGTGCACCTTTGTTTGCTGTGCACAGTGTTTGGGAGGACTATGCTATGTGTACTTAAGGACACAGAGATCCCCGAGAGGCCTGCAGAGCAGAAATACAACAACCACTTTTCAGTCAGTCAGTGGTGAAGAAGTCATTAATGCAGCCAGCTCAGAGGTGGTGAACGGGTTATTCACATGCCAAGGAGCAGCACAGTGATTTTTCCCACAGTGGCACAGTTTCACACACTGCAGTCATGTTCGCAGTGAACACTGTGGAGTGAACACTGTTACATTACCACATTGCATCCAAATCATTTGAAGTTTAGTTTTATGTTTGATGGCAACATTTCAATTTTCAAGACCTTATACAGACATACTGTAGACACTGTCACTGGGCTTCAAGCGGTTGATGAGAGCAGTTTAGAGAGTTTAGAGTTTACATACCTTCCATTTGTCTGAGGATCATGTTTATTCGATTCTGACATGCAGAGTAGAGTCCTACAGTTGCAGGTGATGAAACTTTTGTCAGGGTCTTGGACAGCGCATATGCATAAATCTCATCTGAAAAGAGAAAAAACCCCAGCATGGATGGCTTTTTAAACACATTTCTCATTTCACATTTAGTTTTGGATCCACATAACTGTAGCGGATGCAAAAAACATTAGAGGCAACCTAAGTTGAAAGATAATTTGACACACCTACTCAAAGAATTTCTCACATTACACCTGAGGGAACTGGATCTATGGTAGACATGCAGGACCAGTTATTACTGACAACAGTCTTTCTGTTCAATAATGCTGAACTAAGCTGAAACGACAGCACAGGTACATGACAGCTCTTAATTTATGCACTAATAAGATGAGCATTTACTGTATACTCGTATCAGAAAAATGTTGACAGCATAGACTGTGTGTAGGGAACATTTACATTTTCAGAGGAAAAGAGGAAGTGAAAACTGAGCCTTTGAACAGGAGTGAGAAAGCCAGTATTTACTGAATATTCTGTCGTACAATATAAAGAGTATAACTTGAAACTTAGACTTAGTACATATGTAGGTCTGTCACTTTTACAACTGCAGATGTTATTTACAAGTTATTTTTCAGTAAATGAAGACTCACTGGCCCTCACTGGTAACATGTGTGCAGTCTATAAGAGTCAAAACAGTAACAAATGGAAAGGACCATGTGGATAAATGCAGGAGGTTGAACAGACAGATAATTCATCCCTCCAAATGATATCGCTGCTATTGCCCAGTTTAACAATAACATAGCCAATTTTCTCCTTGGCATAATGGTATAAACTTTAACCATCTCCAAGAACAGCAACTTTTTGTGTTAAGAAATTATAAGCTCTAAATGCAAATGATCAGTTATTTATTATAAACAGAAATACTGTAGAGATACTGACAATGCACCAGCATGATAATGCTCATATAATCAAACATATACATCCCCCATGAGGCTGCGCTCTGTGCTTTTTGATTATGACAACTGATTAAGAACAAAAAGTCCTAGAGAAGGAATTTCAAACAAAAACCAAACAACCATAACTGCTGGCTAAATGATCTATATCATGATAAATGTGATGGCCCCTCTGCTTGGTTCATGCTGCTGCTGTGCTTTCTGTCTTCAGGGCTGCAGATCAATTAGGAGCTTAATCAGCAGCATGGGACACACCTGGGCCCTCTGTGCCCGATGCACGTAAACCACAGCAGCAGACAGCACAACACCCATGCAGCACATTTTCACTCATCGACTCCCTATGCAACAGACTTCACACATTTTTACATTTTACAACTACATTTTGTAGTAAATAAATAACTTTGTTATTTAGTTTTTGATTTTCAGTCTTTGAAAGAAATGAATTAGATGTAATAAGCATTTGTACTCAGTTCATGATGGTGTTCACATACAAGTGTGTATGACTCATTACCATAGTGAAACTGAAAGTGAAAATTGAAGAGGGGAGGAAACTGTGGTGCCTACGTGTCATACCTGCAGGTAACTTACCTTTTGTTGACTTATACATGATGAATGTGTGGCGGGACATGCAGCTTTCACCGTAAATCCCTCTGACCTGCGAGGAAAAAGAAACAGTTAGTCAGTGAGGTGCAGGCAGTGTGTGTGGGAGTGTGCCTGTACTTTCCATTAAAGCTACAGCTCCCCCCCTTGATTTCCTCCCTCACACTTGTCGCTCGTGTCGATGTGGGGTGGAGGAATCATAATATGGGACGTCCTACTGTCACTTGAGGACGTATTCACTCCTGACTTCCTGCTACTGTTTATTCTTGTTTCATCCAGTGTAGGATGAGAATAGATAGAAGGTGGAGAAGTGCTCATGAAAAAAGAAAAACACTTGACACCTGATGAATTAGAAGCTTGGCTTGAGAGGCAGGTACAGTATCCTTTTAGCGCTAATAAAGAAGCTGCAGCTCCACTATTTCTACCCTGAATCAACTGAGGCAGGCAAACAAGGACTTGAGGAAGCACGACAGCTGTTGTACATTTTTTCGGAAAATACAAACTTACTGTGTATCATGTCTGAACAGACAAAGCCAATGTCAGTCACCAGTAAGGCGGGCTACAATGCAAAAACCTACTGATTTGACACAAAGACAACATGAAAGACACTGATGTAGCCTCTGGGTCTGGAAAAGTGAAACCAATGTAGACGTGCCTTAGACCTTCATTCTTTCTAACAGCCACAGATCTCAATCATTAGTTTTGAGTCTTCTTCAATACAGCATGGTTTTCATTTTGTAAATCATGGTCACATTTAGAGCGAAATAGATGACAGAGCAGGATATGTTTTAGGGCGTGCCTACCTCAGGATTGACAAGTCACTACCTGTCAGTCAAGATAAAGGCGTAGCCATTTGTATCTATGGCATTGTGTACAATTAAATAAATTAAATAGCTGTGAACTTGTCTTTAGGTGTTGTTCATGTTTTCTTCTTAGAACTCTTTCACAGTTGGTGTGTTAATTCTAACATTTTGGTTTCCTAAAAGTGTCTCCTACAAAAGACTCTGAGTTAGCCGATAAGGCATTTGCTATGGGCCCCTCCCCACCTCCAGAGCTGTTCACTCTAGTAACTTTGTTGTAGACTTAGTTCCCTTTTCTTGCCCAGTTCTACGTACCCTCTAGCCAGGAGCCAGGTGCAAACAGGTTTCTGGTATAGGTGGGTGTGCAGTGTCCTTAGGTTCTCAGTCAGACCCATCCCTCACTGCTCTCCAGCTCCACCCTCATGTCTAAATATGGTCTCTTAAAGATGGTGATGGGCAAAATGCCAAACAACTGAGGCTTCAAAACAGTAATCCACAAACTAGTGGCTGACATCACGCCGGTTCTGAGCACTTCTTTTTCACAGCCTATGATTTGATTCAGCGTTGATTCAGTAAACTCAGCTTAACTTGAGGATTTGGTGTTAAAGATTTGCTTGTTCATGTACTAAACTCCACTGCAGCACAAACAGAAAGCACCCAGTGTGAGATGAACGCCTGTGAGACTGCTTACACGGCAAAAACACAAATTCACAACACACAGTGATCGTTTTTTTCCTCCTCTGAGTGTTGATTGACAGGCATTTAAGTGAGTTTTTAAGATGATGTCCTGACATTCACGCATGGGTGTGCACCCTCCTAGAGGTCAGCCATTTTTTTACGAGGACAGAAATGCAAACACGTTTACTGTGGCAATGATTACCTTGCATTACTCAGTCCCTTTCCCTACAGGCAACATGTTTTCTCTTTGTGTTCTTGTCTGCACATGCCAAAGAGCTTCACATAGAGTCTGACAGAAGTACAAAACACAAACTTTTATTTTTGAAAGGGTTTATATTTAACTTTGACCGTATGACCTCTGATCAGTGTGAACAAAAGGATACTAAACTACAACTGTAAAACTTCCGTAATGATGCCATAATCCCTCATAAAATAATGCCTGTTATTTTTTGGGTAGAAATGTGTTATTGATTTAACAAGCTTACCTTATTAAGTTCCAAATGTCAGTCCTGATCTTTATTTGGACTCATCTCGAATTGTTAATTTTAACGTATCCAGAAAACAGACCATACAGCAGCAGCAGCAGCTATTGTGGAGCGAACCTTACACCCCCAGGACTTCAGTGCCGTAAAACTTTACAACACTGATAAGAGAGAAAAAAAAGGCACCTGATAACCACAAGCTACGTCTATGGGCTGGACATTTTTCAGGAAGTGAAGTCACATTCAAGATGAAATTATTTCTGAGAGATGAAGCTGTACATTTCTTCCATTCTCCTTTTCCAACCCGTTAACCCATACTCCTGCTCCCAATCTTCTCTCTATTCATAGAATCGGAGTGAAGTGGGTAGTTCCTGAAAGCATTACGAGGTAGAAAAATCCCCATTCTTGCAATAGCTTCTGGCATTCACTGTCCAACTTTTTCAGTCCATGGAAAAATGTAACAAATGAGTGATTTCATGCTGGAGCCTGGGGTCTGCATGATTCATGAACTGAATTCCTAGTTTGGAGTCCCTCCGGTTGAGAATGGCTGGATTGCTCTGCCTGGCCTGAACTGACATGCATAGCAGTTAAGATGCCAAAGCAGCAGCACCAAAGCCTTTTTTGCCCAGAGCAGGATTTGTTATGACATAACTGGTTAGTCAAGCTTTGAAAAACAAGCTAGGAGCCTAATTTCCCTTGGCATATTTACTTTTTTTTTTTTTTTTTTTTTTTAGTATTAGCCTACTTTTACCATCTGGTGTCGCAGTATACCTCACAGCACAAGTCCATCACAAACTAATACAAATAAACTTGAAGTAAATCATGCAAAGCTGGCTTTTGAATTTACACATGATTTTTGAATTTGCACATTTCTACATGAATTTCTGATGTTGCCCTTAAAACTGTACACAGCTCATTTTTCATGTGCATCATCATCTTTTGTTGGCAGATGTCAACATAGGGCACCTTTTGCATATAAAATTACACCTGAAAAAAGCACATACTGGTATAAACATAGATGTATATATAACACAGAGTTCTGTGTGCACAGCTATGTTCAGGGACATACCCCTTAGCCACAGCAGAAGGCCAAAAAAGACTTTGTTATTTGATTTAGGTGAGATTGAAGATTGAAAAAGTGTGTTTCACCACAGCAGCAATGTTGTTGGTGTCTTAGAAGTCCACCTGTATGCCCATGACACAATGCACAATTACTGTAGCTAACTATACTGCATGCAAACAAGCACATGTGGTCATCGCCAAAACCTCACAAGCATCTAAGTGCTAAATATTCGACTCTTGGCTTGTTGCTGACATGAAGTTTAATTAGTGTACGTCTGATTAAGATTTAAAGTGCTTGGCCTGGGGGCTACTAACTCTGTCTTTACTCTGAATACCTGATTCTTCAACTGCTTTAATTAACTCGACTGTCATAGAGAGGGAAGCTGTGTGTGCATGTGTGTGTGTGTGTGTGTGTGTGAGAGGTTCTCAGTTATCGCTTGGCCAGAAGTCTTTTGGAAGCCAATACTGAATGAATTGGATTGTATCTCCCCTTCTATGAACTCTTCACCACACCTCACCCTTTCAGCACATAAACCTTGCAATTAAGGTTAATGCATTCACCTTCATGATTAATCCAAGATAGGTATCAGACACATAAATTATATTTCAGGATTGGGCAGACTTGGTGTGTTTTTTTGCTGAAGGCAAGGGGAAATTAAACTAGTATTGTAATATGTCAGGTTCAGGGGATGACAATTCTTTTCTGTCAGGAGCTGGTTGAAAATGTGCACACTTTAGATCATTTGCATCAGCTGTGATGCATGAACAAGTTGATTAAGGTGAGATTTTCCTGTTTTAAAAATGGTGTTGTAATCAAAGACACCAACAGAGGGCGCTATAGTATTATGCATGAAAGCAGGACAATGACATTTGATCAGCTGCCCTTCATCACACTTCTCTGCTCTATTTGGTATGTAGGAGCAGACCCAACAGTGAAGGAGGCATCTACTGAAAATAGGGTGCGGTCGAGAGCTTAAGATGTGCTAGAACTTCTCTTGGATGGGCTGATGATCATTTAATGTAAATCAGTAACTGCAGCAGACAGAGCAAACACATACATACACACACTCAGAAGTATCCATCTGCCTTTATTCCTTATCCATTGTTCCTAAGGGCAGACAAGCTTCAGTATTGACACGAAGCCTGACACCAGCTTGCTTGGCCTAATTGGCCTCAGGACCTCTTGTTGGTGTGATCTATTGATCAGTCTCACTGCAGATGCTGCTAAGAGAGGACAGCGAAATAGCCAGATATACTGAAAGTAAGCACTGCCAAATCTGGGCATGATGTCTTAAGCTTAGCTGCTCCCTCGGCAGAGCTGTGCAGCAAGCAAAGACGATGATGGGGTCCTCACCCTGAGGTGCAGGGGTCCAGATCCTTGCCACAAGCTGATTCACACACCCTGATTGTCCTTTATTGTTACCGAGGGGATGATGGCACCAACAAATGGAGGTTTCTGAATGTGGTGACCCCCAAAGATCTATAGACACTGTCTGCTTTAACAATCCCACCAGAGACACTGAGATGAAAACTCCTCCGCTCTCGCAAGTTCCACTTTTTGCTTGATACCTCTGCAGCAAATATTAGGAGAAAAAAAGGAGCTATCAGATTGCTTTCGAAGAGCCCTTCTGGGCCAGAGGTGAGTGATACAGTATGCATGCTGATCTTGTATCTATCAGCAAAAACATTCAATACATGATTATTTTTGCCTGCACTTTCAACCTCCTCTCCATTCACATTCAGATCCCAGATCACATCATCTCACTCTCATCTATTTCCATTTCTCCTCCTCATCCTCTCCCTTCTCAAGCAGTACAGCCATTTCAATGTAAATAGTTTCTATGCTTATCTTCCTCTTAATCCTCCTCCCTCATTCTGTACAGCCTTCCCTCAAATCCCAGAAAAACTCATAAGAGAAACATATGTATGTTTATAAGGCCTGCCACACAATATGTTCTTTGCTCCCCCGTAAAAGGCAATACATTCCTCTTTATGGGGTGCACAAATTTCCTATTCTCTCCAGTGTATGAGAGCTGCATTCCCATATGGTATTACATTTATGATGCATGACAAGGCTTACAATTCCCCATCTCCTCTGCAGCGCACTGCGAGTAACCAGAGCTGTCCAAAAGTCATGGCTGTGACAACGGGGATCATTATACATTTTTCTTTCTGTGCGGCTGCTGCTCTGTATTCCTCTCCATGCCTCTGTGAAATCTGTCTTTATCCTGCCGTGTGAGAGTATAGCTACCAGGTGCAAACGGAGCTCTTCTCTGGTGGTGGTTTTGGAATGAGTGTCCACTCTTGGACCTTTTCACCAACACACAAACGTACACGCATGTGTGCACACATTCACAGCAACCCGCTGATCCCGCCTCCTGTTTTATTGTCAATATCAGTCGGCTCAGGGGTTGTAGGGGTTGACGGCTGTTGACAGGCCCTGGATTGTTGAGGTAAAGATGATGGCAGCTCTTGCAGAGATAGAATAGCTGTATCTTGAGACCCCTTGGAGGGTGTTATTAGGCAGTTATGAAATCTGCTCCCTATCAGACGTCACCAAAGCAAAGGGAGAGGATATAGCCAGATGCAGTGCAAGTGTAGGGTTTCTCCCTTTCTCCTACAGCTTCTTCTTGTCTTCTCCTCTACTTCTCTCGCACAAACACACATATTTCTCCTCAGTATCGTAGCACCTATACCTGTGTTTTTCAGTCATCACAGCCTGCAGTCTCCCTGCCTATTTGCACAAAGGAATTGCTTTATTATATAAAAAAGGGCACTAATCTTGTTTGTTTTCTATTTCATGAACATAAACACCTCAAGGCGCGCAGCATGCACGGCATCTTGACGCCAAAACCTACTGTCAGGTTGCTCCTGACAAGACACCTGAACACACACAATAATCGTCCCAACACATCAGTGAGAGTGCTGCTGTGAAAACACTGTAATGTATCAGACATCAGTGCAAGCGATTACACAAGAAAGTGACTGTGCACACATGTGCTGTGCGGTACACACATTTGTGTATCCAACAGCTGTATTCGTCAGCAAGATCGAATAAAAAAATCTGTCATGTAGATAGAAATTGATCTTTTGAGTGTTTCCACAGCACAGAGGAACAAAAGTCAACATCCAAACTCAATGTTTGATGGTGTTTAACTTTACCGACAGGTGTGTTTTATGTGTTTCAACCTTTTTGCTTTATTAAGTTTCTCTGCCCATGCTGTGGTGATAGGACTCTAGGGATGCCAATGTCGGTTTGTATGTTGGTCTACCACTTTGGACCAGACTGAAATATCTTGACAGCTATTAGATGCATTTCCATGAAATTTGGTATACATTCACAGCCCCCTCAGGATAAATTGTAAAAACTCTGATGGTTCTTCAACCAGCATCATAATTTGGTTTATGACCAGATATGACATTCTCATCAGCCTCTGCTGTATGTTGTATTTACTTCCAATTTGCAAACATCAGAAGTAACACACTAAACCTTGTTAGCATACTGCTGGTAAATTTTAACTCAATGCACCACTGTGATGGGGTGCAGCTGTCAAGAAGAACATCCGGGACGCAATCAGGCTCACGCTCTGAATCAGAGAGAAGAGTTTTGTTATTACTAACTGAGATGAGGAAACTTAGCTATTAGCGCATACACCTTATTAAATACTCATAAAATGTAATATTTGGCTGCAAATTATACATAAGAATTTCACCTCAGACATACTGCCAAATGGTCTTTGGCACTGATTGATTCTCCAAAGTTTGTTTTTTCCTTACTAATGTCCTCGATTGCCACAACACCATCAAATCAATGCTGACTCACACAAAAGTATGAAAAAAATTTGCTTTGAATAGATGACAACACTCGTTACAGATTTTTTAGAAAAATCATGAACTTATATCCGTCTGGTTTTCTTTTTGTTTCTCTGCGCAATGTGCCACAGCAACAGCTCATGAATATCTATTTTCCCTAAGCTGCCGACACAGCTGGAGCGAGCTGTGCGTGCTTGGTGTTCCTGTTTACAGAACATTATCGTTCATCAGGGGGAATGCTCACATCGTTATCATTATTGTTATAGTTATCGTACTTAGCATGGACAGCTCTTTAGTCTCTTTTTTAATCTATAAAGAACATCAGTACATAAAAGTCAAAGTGCAAGTGTCTCTCTGATGTGCAGCGAGATTGTAAAGATCTCACTCCTCAAACCCGGTCAAGGTGGTGAGAGACAGGCTAAAGTGTAAATGCAAAATCAATGTACACACATCACCAATGCAACCTGAATAAACGTTGACACATTTGGTATATTCTGCTGTAGCGCTGTTGATGGCGTTGAGGTATTGTCCTGACCATTTGGGGCCTGTGGTGTGTTCCTGACAAAGACGCATTTGGAATTAAAACAATAAGCGCTCAGGTTGTTATATTTCTAACAAATAGTAATACTTTTGCATTAGCTGTGTGAAAAGCTGTCAGGTTGGCACTTATACATATTTGACTTTTGTAAAGGAAAGCGTAAGGTGAAATGAAGCTTGAATGGATGTCGCTAAAGAAATATGAAACATTTAAATAATATTTCAGTACCCAGGTGATATAGGTATTCCCTTTCGGGGTTGGGGGGGGCTGGAGCCTATCCCAGCTGTCAATGGGCGAAAGGCAGGGTACACCCTGAGCCGGGCAACATACACTCTCACATTCACACCTAGGGACATTTTAGAGTCACCAATTAACCTAATGAGCATGTTTTTGTTCTGTGGGAGGAAGTCGGAGTGCCCGGAGAGAACCCACGCAGGGTACACCCTGTGAAGAACATGCAAACTTCACACAGACCCACCCGACCCGGGAATTGAACCGGCGACCTTCTTGCTGTGAGGCACGCGCACTACCTGCTGCGCCACCGTGCCGCCTGATATAGGTATAATATGGTGTAAATACAATTTGAAAATGTGGTGACATGTGGGAGTGGCAAAGGTATGTATGCTATTCTTTTGGTGGGTGAAAAACTGGTTGCGTCCACTCATCAAAACATAATTTGTCACACCCTCACACACACACACACAAACACACACGCACACACACACACACACACACACACACACACACACACACACACACACACACACACACACACGCGTATGGAGATTTCTCTTTTGCAGATGCATGAAGATGTAATAATAATGTCTTCTTATTCAGTACAAAGGTTCTGCTTGCTCTCTTTCAACTGTTGCATCTGTTATACAGTATTCAGATGTCAGGTCTGTTTACATGGTGTGCAGATGCAGCAGCTATTCAAACATCCAGGCTGGAGAAAGGCAATAGGTGGACACAGAAATCTTAGCGTGAATGTGGATCTGATTTGTGAGACAAGAATCATTTAAAGTGACTCTCAGAGCTCATTCTAAACCTCTTCTGTCAGCTGTGAGGGAGCCTGCTCTAATCCATTGTCACTGGGTGGATTAATTTGCATAATTCCACTATTGTGCAGTCCCAGATCTTTTTCTGTCTCCTCCTTCACACGCAAGAAGAATAAAAAAAAAAAAAAAAGGACTCTCTCACCTCTGCTACTTGTTGCTTTGGAAACAAGGGTGGAAATGTGAAGAGAAGTACAGAGGGGCCAGACGGAGAGAACTTTCAGGAGAGAAAGGGCCGAGTGGTGCAAAGGTGTGGAGATGAAGAGGGCGTGAGGATGGAGATATGATGAGCAGGGAGCAGAGAAAGCGAGGACGAATGAGCGGAGGACGAGGGAAAGAAAAAGGGAAGACTGATAGAGAGAAGAGAGGAAACCACTGTTCAGTGAATGGAATACAGAGCAATTTTCTGTTACTTAAAAAGTCATTTATCTATGTCGACAGTCTATTAGTCATGTATTCGAGTGTGACCCCCCCCACACCCCAGCACATCCACCTACACACACACGCGCGTTTCTCTCTATCACACCCACCGTATGTGTGCACATGTGTTGCTGTTTGTATGCTCTTGTGCATCAGTGTGTATGATGACACTGTATTGCTTTTTCCTCCAGGGAGGGGAGCTGGAGGGAAGTGAGGCAGTGTTAAATTGCACAGATAAGATCAATATGTAGTTAAGGGGTGGGGCTGCTCCTTTCAGAATGAACACTGTATAATACTGCATTAGCTCTCCACAGCGTTAAACTGATTATTCTTAAAATGTGAGGTGCAGAGCTTGCCTGTTAAAGAAAAACATTTTAGGACAATCACTCTCCGCTCAGTGATTACACTTCACTCTTTTTCCTTCAGGATGCATGGAGGGTAACAATCAGAGTGTCCTCACAAAAAAACACCACAGTACAAGTCATCGCAAAGGCTAAAAAATATCACATTCATGTGTGAAAGACCTCTCGTGGTTGTGGTAATTATGACTCTTGACCTTCCCAGGAGGAAGTAGTGGGACGTTGTTACAGAGCAACATAATTCACATTCAGAGGTCATGTTAGGCAAAAAAAAAAAAGTCAGCCGTTGACACAGCAGACAGTCAGTGTTGCTTTCTTTTAACCCAAACCACGATCTCTCGCCTAAACCTAACCATACCTTAACTCTGGGGTTGCCACATCATTAAACAGATTTATTTTTCAACAGTGATTTGTGAGGGCTTTGGAATAGAGGCATCATGTTACGTAGTTGCTCTGGAGGGGAGTTACAAATGGTGTATTTTGTCATTTTGCACTTCAATCACATGCACAGAACAATGCTGTTCCTCAAAACTGGCTTGCATGCATCTTCTTGTTGTTGAGAGCTCAGTTAAGCAGAATTCTGTGGCCCCCTTTGACCGTGATGAATTAGCCAAGACTCATTGACTCTTGCCAGGCCTTAGTACAGTGCCAGCCTCTATATAAGTAGTGCAGCTAGAAATATATACATACAAACATGCAGTTATAATGTAGACGTGTGCAGTCTTCTGTAAGTGTTACTGTAGTATTATATTGCTGATTGTCATACAGTCAGTGTCAGTGTTTTTCAGTGGTCAGTTCTCGAATGGCTCTGGGGTTGAAGCTGTTCTCAAGTCTGCTCGTCTGTGATTTCATAGACCTGAAGCATCTACCAGAGGGCAGCAGGTCAAACAGATGATATCCAGGGTGGGATGGTCTTCCAGTATGCTGACTGCTCTAATGAAGAGCTGTCCAAGTCCTCCAAAGACAGCAGTGAGTGGCCAATGATCTTCTGGCTTGTGTTGATGACCCTCTGAAGGGCTCTCCTGTCCACTGCTGAGCAGCTGGCGTACCACGCAGGTATATAATGTGCCAGCACACTCTCGATGGAGCAGAGGTAGAGGGACAACAGCCGCTTCTCTCGCTGGTTGGTTTTCCTCAGCATCCACTAGAAGTGGCAACTGTCCAGAATTTGCTGGGATGTCCCATATATTGGGATAAATTGGTTTATAGGACATCCCTTGTCTCATGTATTGACTGGTACTCTATTCTGCAGTCACCAGACAGCACTGGCTGCTGATCAGGCGACGAATGAGATCACCTGTCGGTCAATCACAGACCCCTTCATGTGCATGAATTATACATGTATGTGTAGCATAAAGCCATAATGTCTGGTGTTGTTTGGTTGGTTTGGCATGTGCAAATATGGATAACCTTGCAAATATTGATAAACTTGCAAGCAGTCATGTCAGGACTTCTCTCTAGCTGTGCAAAAGGACAAAGGACTGCTTGAAGTCAAGAGTTGCATAAAATATGCATGAATAAAGTAGGCTTGGTGAATCATGCCCTCTTTCTCTTTTGCTCTTGACATCATTTTTTTTTTGTCGCTGCAAAGGTCCAAATTGTAATTTCCAGATTATTCATGTATATTTATTCACATATAAATACTTAAAGATACAGTTTTAGTAAAATTCTAAACTAAATGGATGATACACATTTTTTCCCTGTCCAGTAGAACAGGGATATTAATATAGACTATATATTCACAAAACACCATACTCAAAAGGTGGAGCACAAAAGGTGGTGTGTTGCTCGCACTTGAGTGAAGTGTGCATCCAGAAACCTGAGGGCAGGGACAATTTCCATACAGTCCCTGTTGACATAACGCGGGTTGGGGTCTGCACTGTTCTTCCAGAAGTCTATTATGATTTTTTGTTTTTCTTTTTGAAGAGTTCAGGAAGAGACACCCTGCTGTCCGGCTTTGGACTTCATCCCTGTAGGCTCTCATCTCCTCCTGAGATAAGTCCAACCACACAGTGTTTCATTCACTCAAAAAATGTTGTTTCTTAACATAATCCAGCCAGTGCTTATGTTTTTTATTACAACATAATTAGGAAAACAAATCTGGTGCTGAATAACTGTAATTTCTCAGACACAGAGTTGTAAATGGGCTTTAATCTGGTGAAATAATGCAGATGCAGACTGTATAATCCTCCCATGGTCAAAGTGCCCTCAGAATCATGCGTCTATTCTGGTGTCATTGTGATGTTCAATGTGCCGATAGGTACATTTTGTTCATGGTACTCAAAAAAATCAGGAGCAACATGTGTTTCCAGAAATGAAGTTACTACAGATAGCCCACCTCCAGAACTATGGACACTTTTCACTGCTGCTACATTTTACCCAAGAAATAGTCCCTATGAGAACAGCTGACCGTGTGTTCTGCATGCTCTGGAAACACGTCGCTGTTGATTTATCAAATGAAATTTATCAGTGCTGTGAAGACAAATATCTAAATATCCCTGGACAAGTAAAACCAAGACTATCTGCATGTCTGATGCGATCAGAGGTAAATCAGAAAAAAGGTTATTTTTTTAATTTGGGTGAAGTGACCTTTTAAAATGGACTCAGATTCATTGAGACTGACCAGGAATAGGTATCTCTTTCCTTCTGCAAAGACTTCACACTGTTAACCCTGCTAGCATGAGATGAAAACCCTGCAGAGCCGTGTCCTCTGTCTCCCCTGTCGCCTGTCTCTGTCTCAGCTTTCCCACTGTCTTCATGAGCCAAACACCATGTCCTGCTATGATCACCATGATACATTAAACATAATCAGATGTGCTAATGAGGTCATACTTAAGATAATTCATGCATTAATTAGCACATATTTCTCCGTCAACACATCTTTCTCAGTAGTCCAAGCAACCAATATGATCTATAACAGTGGATACAGTATTATGAAAACCTGTGTAGTTAAAACAGTCCGTAAACTACTGTCTATGCAACGCTTGCAGCTTTGTTCATATGTTGTCAGAGAGATGCTCGTTGGCATGTTGAGGGCAGTGTTAATGAATGAATGATCCAAAAGCAAGTGCCATGAGTTGAGTGGAATTTATTGAAAATACATCAAAGGATCCCTTCAATCAAACATTTATATCAAGGATTTCACCAAATATAGCAAATAGTTAAAGTGTTATATTTGGTGGAAAAAGCTCTGTTTTCTGAAAGAAATCAATGAGGATTCTGCAGGGAGAACTAATCTCCCATTAATAAACACATAAAAGAGCATCCAATCTGAGTTCAATCAACAATACCGCACTGGTGGGAGGTTATGTCTGGGCAGTGAGTCGTGACACCAAATGGCACTGGCGTGAATATGTCAGCAATAAGTGTCAGGTTGTGATGGCTGTCGTGTGCAGCTGGATGAATATGATTGGGTGTTACTAGTCAGGTAGTAGCTGCACAGCTGGTGAATGAGCCAGTAACTGAGCATGAATGAAACAGCTGATTCTAATCAGCTAATGCATGCCCTGCTGCTCTGCCTGAACCAACACCACGTTTGTTTGGCTCAGATGGAGGAACCTTTAGAAACATGAAGGACAGTAGAGAAAAGAGTGCTTTATTATTGGGTTACCCTATTTATTATTATTATTATTATTATAAGAGTTTTTGGGGGGAGCTTTTTTTAGCCTTTATGATAGCAACGGCTGAGGGTACGGC
>JBBMOE010000001.1:10005883-10023667 GCA_037975065.1 Chaetodon trifasciatus | reverse complement strand
AGTCCAACATCCTTCTATTTATGGATGTGACGTGATCAGCTGAAGACATGCAGTATACTCTGTTGGAGTTGTTGGGGCTACAAGAAACAGTGGTGGTACAGAGTGGAGATTCTTTCCTCACAAATGATCTTTGACAAGTACAGACAGCGTCTTGCAGAGTTTAGGTTCAATTTTGGCCTCTAATTAAGTTTCTCCTAGAATTAATGCCAATTAGCAACAGCTGACGTGATCTGCTGGTTGTGACATTTGCCGGTGCAAGCGACGGTCAGACTGAAAATAAGGAGCTGCGAGTTGGATGTTTTGCCCAGCACTCTTTGCTAATGACGGAGAGATAATTAGAGTTGCAGGTCATCTGCGTAATTTTATTTGGCCAATCTGGGTATGAGATCTCAGAGTCACTTGCACCAGCGTGCACATATACATTTGTGTTGACTTGCTGTACTTGCATGTGACTAAAAGGCTGCCTGGCTGTCATAGAGAGGAGCAGCGCTGCAACACAAACGGGCTGAGGTGGTTAAAGCACAGTAGAGTTCAGTAAAAGATCGGCTTAATTTTAGCAGACACTGATCCTTTCAAATATGCCCTGCTCGGCACTGATACCAATCTTTAAGATCGGCTTGGGGCATCTCTAATAATCAGTGTTTTTGTACAATCAAAGGATCACATGGCTCCTGGTATGTCAAAGAACTGAGAATTATCGCCAGACCCCGCAGCTCTGTGGAACATTTCAGCTTTCTTTATCCTCATTTGGTGGATTTGTTTTTATGGCCTGCAACTTTACTCTTTTGTTTCTGTCTCACCACTCTCATCAACGTTGTTTCCCACTGCATGACACCTGGCCAATACCAGACAGCTGACAGGGAAAATTAGCAACTAGCTGGTGAGCATGGTGGAGCTTCAAGATGATAACGAGCCGTATATTACCCTGGAGCTAGTGAATACCAAAACAGAGCTAAAATCAAAGTAAGACTTGCATTCATAAGCTCACCTGAAACACAACTCCAAATGAGTGATGATAAGTGATAAAAAAGTTTAAAATTAGATAAATGTCACTCTCACAGGATGAATTCAGAAAAAAAAAGTTTGCGACAGTAGTGCATTTGTTTCAGGAAACAGTCGTGTGATATGTTGTCTCGGAAGATTTCATCAATGTTTATTCATCCACAAACATGACCGTGCATACTTGCTCATTTTTCAGCAATGCTTCACATTCAAATACTAATCCTCGCAAGCTGTCCAGTACGACGACAGCCTTCAACTGTCGGCCAATACTGGAATAAAATTGGGTTTCAATGTGAGCCTTGCTCGGGGAGAGGGAGAGAAGCTAAACCAGAAAATCTATTTCTCATAATTGTGAATGAAAATGAATGTCCATAATGCACTGTGCATAGCTGGAAGACTCTGGAAAATGGCCGGAGAAGGTTCTGCAGAGATGTTGATTGAAACTATTGATTAGGCGATCACATACATTTCATACCTACTCTGTCTTCTATGAGGTACAGAGCATTAGCTTTAAGAAAGGGAATAAGATGCAGTCACTTGTGGCGTTCCATTTGTCCATGGTTCAAAACTGTACCCTTCAAAACATGATATTAAAAATTCAGCCGAATACCCCTTCAAGCAGTAACTGTAATTAAATCTCATCGCAATACATAATCAAAGGGTTGCATTTGGAGTGTCAGCAGTGGACACCAGCCCTGTATGTTTATTCATGTGAGCTCTGAGGCAGCCAGACCGAGCAGACTATCCATCAACGCACTCCAGATAGAAGTGACTTTCTTCCTCTTTCTTTTCTCATGCTGTTCAACGCCCCCTCCCTCCACCAGAGAGCAGAGCGTGTTTGCTGATGCGTGAACGCTGTAGCCTCGACGGAGCACTGCAGAAAACAAATGCCGTCCCCGGTACCTGGTCGTCTTTGTCATGGATCATCAAAAGGAGTTCATTGTTATTACTTCCACTGTTACACTCAATGATGGAACAACAGACAGGGGGCTACTTGTGATTGGTAGTTAAGACACATCATGCTAAGAACGCCTGCTGGTTGATAATTGTCACCACACGGCAAAGGGATAAATCAAATGGTGTGATGCGCTGCGTGCATATACTGACACACGTGCATTCAGTTGCTATTATGCACGCATTGAGACACATATAATACGCACACTATAATGGGCCAGTGTGTGGTTTAAATTCTCTTTGATGCTGTGGATACCCCCCGCTGTTCTCCATATTACTCTGTACACATCAAACAGGTTGTTCTGGGAAGAAAAAGGGACTTGAAACTGTGGCTCACCATTCAACTGATGCCAGGCCTTTATTCAAATAAAAAATAGGTTCCTTTACTTTCTTCTCTTTTCAGTCTGTACTTTTCTTTCTCTGTTGCTCTGCCATGGTCTCTCCTCACAATATCAAACCCTTCCTCTTCTTGCCTTTCTTCTTTTTGTAACTCTTGCATCTGTTTTCCTCATCCCTCTTTGCAAAAACAGGCTTTCTATAAATCTTCGCAACATCCTGTTATTGCCCCGTCCGTGTCTGCCTTTTTCTCGTCCTTATTTTTCTTGTAAACTGCCGTCCCCTGCCATTCTCTTTTTGGAGTCACCTGGAGCTTGTCGCAGCATGCCACCCCATCATAGCTGACCATCCAGACAATGTCAGTGTGAGTCACAGTTCACAAATGATAATGACCCTGCCCAGCTGCTCTGTAACCAGGGACACGCTGGGCTTCTCTAACCTACGATCTGGCCGGTGCGAGTGTGTGTGCCCATGCATGTCTATCCCAATGCATGTGCAAATGTGTCTGAATTTTTTTCTGTGCAGACGGGAAGTGAGGAAAGAGATTCTCCCTTTGTGTTGATTTGTGTTATGTGTGCAGATGCATCCATGTGTGCACTGAATTTCCTGAAGTGGAGATTTGTATGGTGGTGTGTGTGCACGAGCCTATTGGTATGGATAGCATGGTGTGATCTCGAGTGTGATCTGCACTCACCACCTCCCAACCGCCCCCCTCCCATCCCATAATTCCACCACTACCTCCAAAGCCCCTCTAACCTTTCTCCTGCACACCCATCTGTCAATCACGTTCATTGCAGCATAGCAACATCAGGACACTTGGTTCAGTGTTAATTGAACCCTCACAGTTTATATTGGAATAAACCAACATCCCTTATCTGTTATTCCTGAGGTAACTCTTTGCAGAGCTATTATTAATCACAGCGCACAGCTCAGGGAACATCTATGGGCTGATAAAGCATTTGGAAAAATGAGGTTGGAGCCGGTTACTTACAGACATATTGCTAAAAATGTACACACTTCTATTAGTTTAAATCTTAAATGTAATGCTGCTTTGTAAATATATACATATATATTGAAATGTCTTCTCATTCTCAGATGATTCACTGGCTTCATTTAAAGTGGTGTGAAAGACTTTGGAAAAAATTACCATACTTAAAGGTCACACCTATTTAAGTTGTAGGTGGTACGCTTTGCGTCATAGCACAAATTACATAACAAAAGTGTTTCTTAACAGTGTTTTACAGATGGCCACTTAGCAGCTCGATTTGGGTGCACATCTAAGTACAGAAGAAAATGTGTTTCAGATCAGAGATCTCAGGATATTTAAGGAGGCAGTCTCGTGATGTTTTGCTTAAAAGCTTGTTCATCCGGTCATCATGTTGAACATGTCCTCCGTCACTTGAAAGGTGTCGGTATGCTTTAAAAGATGTACTTCTCTGACCATCTAATGGCATCTGAAACTCCTTTCCCAACACATTTTTAGCAGTAGGGAATGTTGGGGAATTGGGGAAGCTGTATTTGACATTTTCTGTTACTTTTGAACAAAATCTGAAAGCACGCCCACTTAACAAAGTGATTAGATTATTTTTTTTTGTTTCTTTAAAGGACAATGACACTTTGTGGGTGTGCAACTGACTGTGACTGCTTCAAGGAGAGAGTGTTTAAAAGTGCACACACTTATCCGCCAGTTATACAATTCATTGTGTTGAGAAATGACACGCAAAGAAAAGGAGGCCGTGGGATGCAGCCCCTTGAGAGTGGCCTTTAAGAACAGATGATAATGCTTTGCCTTCAGGCCTGTTTGGATACATCATATGACCTAGTTCATTTCAAGCATACTGAACCCTTAAATGTAACAGGGTTCCTTTATGGGACAAACTATTTGGAAGCTCCTGCTCCCCAGCGGTACTTTGTGCATGAGTTTATCATTAAAATCAGTTCTGCTCCAATCAGTTTTTGACTGAATGCTTACTGGACCCAGTCTCATGTTTTGGATGTAGCTTATGCTTATCAAATTATGCCTGACATCTTTATTTCTGCCCTGATCAAATATTCAGTCACTTAGATTTTGAATTTTTACAGCACTGCTCTTGCAAATTGAGCCGTTGCTTGATGGGTGATGTTCTTCCTGTCAAGTTGGATCCCTTCAGGGTGATCCCACCAGGTTCTGCTGGAGAGACTGTTTTCAGTGATCTGCATTGTCAAAGAAATTTGTTGATGTCAAATTGGTACATAGTTTTGTTCTAAAAATGAGGAATAGGGTTTATTACTTTGAAAGCAGAGCATTGCACGATCTTGCATCATGCGTGTTGCCACGTGGAACTGGAAATGAATGTAAAACACAGAATTCATGAAGGATCTGTCAGCTTGTTTTGTGACATGAGTGTGTTTCTTGGAACATCTCTGCCTCGCTTTGTGTTCTCTCAATGAAATGAGTACAACAGTGCGACGTCTGTGACAAAATGTCATGTCAGTTATTGTCTAAAGCTTCTTATCCGCTCCTGAGCAAGGATGGATGGTATTTCCTGCTCTGCCCCTCTCTTAATCAATTCAGTGAGAGAAGGTTAAAGTCTCTTCTCACAAGCCACCATTTCCAGCTTGCAGGGGAGCCTTGGATAGAGATCAGACTGCAATCAATCGACCGTCTGTGTCATTACAGGATTAGCTCTACCTACAGCATGGTCACACACATCTGGAAGCTTGCCCAATAATGAGCAGGTAATAGAGCAAGTGACTGCATGTCCCCTGGGGAAGATTAGTGCTCCATGTCCCATATTAAGCACAAGACCAGGGAGTAACAAATGGCAGGAAACAGAAATAGAGTTCACTGAACAACTCCAATTTCTCACCGTTTCTTCAGACACTTTTCAATTAAAGTCATGGCTTGTTGGATCACTGATAAACTTGACAGGACTGGAAAAGAATTCAGTTCAGGAGACATTTACATTTATACACAGCATCAAACAATATGTGATAATGCGCATCAGAGTGAGATGTCAGAGTCATCCTGTCCAATATATTTTCCAGGCACTTTGTGAATAATGTAGATGTTTACATTGCTTTTTATCACCTTTAGCTACGCTACCAGTGTGCCTCCACAGGATGGAAATGTCGGCCATTTTAGTCCCAACAAGTTCTCATTCCCAGAGAGTTAAATACAGACACTTGTCCCTCACATCTCTCAGTGTCTCATACAGACACACAAGGTTCCCTTTAGTGTCCACATGGGATGCACTGGGCTTTCAAATGACTCCACTGTTAACCCACCTGCCGCAATATTACATGGTCTCATCAAAGCAACGCACAGCCTTCCTACCAGAGAGCCTTTTCTTACATGTGGTCAGTGTTGTCATACTTGTAGTTTAGTTAGGTTTGGGAAGAGATTGTTCACTTTCGGTTTCACTTTGGCTTCTCTTTGGTCTTCTGGGTGAAAACTGTGTTTGTTTGAGCCGTCCATCTACTCCATCTTTTTCCATTTGTGGACTTTCTTGCTCTTTCTACTATGTGACCTTGCTCTGACTGTCTAATAATGGTTTACATCATTAGTGTATTATATGTGAGTTTGCTTTGACTTTGTCACTCCGTAATGCAAAAATTTACAAAAAAAGTTGTGACAATCTGACGACAAGCGAAAACTACCTTTCAGATTGAACACCTTGTTTTCAAGTGCAGTACACAAACCATAGATAAACCAGAGGTATGTTGGTGCTTTGTCATTTCCAGTTCTTCCTTAGATGTTTTGTTTTTGTCCTGTTTTGAAGTTGGTGCCACCTATAAGTAGAAGGCTGAAAGAATAGTTGTCCACAGACACGTGAATGGCATTCTGCACTTTCACTTGACTTAACGTTTCAATTTACACCCAGAATTGGATTTTTTCTGCGACTTGCCCTTCAGACAAGCACACACCTTTACAATAACTACTATTCCCTGTTCAAAGTAGTCTGTAGAGAACGGTGTTTGTCCTACTCCATCTCTGAGCTTGAATAGGCCTCATTCCTCTCAATAGTTCCTCATTATCCAGCCTGCTGGTGTTTGAGTTTGATTGATTGTTCATAAAACATGCATGACCCTCATGAATTATTGTGAGAGAACATCCAATAAATTGTTTTAGATGGCTTATTACAACAATGTTACTGGCCTGGCATATTAAATTATTTGCAATCCTGTAAATCACAGAGGCGATTTGAAAATAACCCATTAAAGGCATCATGGTGACATTTCTCCACTCAACAACATAACCATCCCCGTCACAGCTCTTTTTAATCACAAGGAATTTTGTCATCAATCACATTCCATTAGGCCTTTAATAAGACAGACAGAATTTGAGGAGATGAATCTGGAAGAATCTGCAGGGTTAGGAGAGGAGTTTTATGAATATTACCAGGTTAACAGTGATTAATGTTACTCGGCTAGAGAGACATGACTGTAAACCTCTTAACTTTCAAATGTATTTTTCCAAAGTGCAATAATACCTTTTAGTGTAGCAAGTAAGTGTAATGAAAATAAGTAAAATCAATAAAAATTACATAAAAAAACAATTAAGCTCAGTGGTAGAGTCATATTTTCACACAATATTGCCTTTTGAAGGATGCAAGTACACATCTGTAGTGAAGACACATAGAGAGTTATTAAATTCGCTCTGTGAGCTCATCAAAAAATCAAATCAGAAAGAAAACATCACTTGTTAAAGGCTCCATTCTGGCCAATTTCAGCAGAATTATTGCTTTCATTTATCATTCAGCTTGCAGATACCTGTCGAAAAGTAGAATCTAGCCCGAGCATAGATTTTGATATGACGGCACCGTTGGTCTTTGCCAGTGGACACAGAGCCGGCCATGCGTTTGAGTTGTGTGACCCTCTTTCACCTTCCCTGTGTCCCATGGGTGAGGTGAGGAGGCAGGAGGGAGAGGAGGGGATGAGGTGGAGGGGACAGACGAGAAGGAAAGCAGAGGGGATGCTCGCCCTCCTCCGCCTCTGACCTTCAGGTCCCAAAGGGACACAAGTCAAACTTTAAGAATAAACTTGAAGGGCTGTGTGACTTGGGCAGCAGAGCAGCCATGGAGATTTCAAGCAAGACTTAAGTAGGAGTTTTTAAGTGGCCACTTCATGCAGCTTCTCAGAGAGCACTTCAATGCTTGATCTTGCTTCAACTAATGTTAAATTGATGGTTGAGGACCAGATGTCGACAGTTTCCTGCTAAATAAGAGTTGTGTGTGTGCTTTGGTTAATTTACAACTTTTCCTTTTCAGACTTTAAAGTCACGTTTTCTTTACAGGTTTAGTACAAATCTCTAATAATCCCTGATAAAAAAGGATCTCTTGTGAAGGAAACTGCCGACAGTGAGTAGACGCTGTTGTGGTTGTATGGGAGACTATTTTGAAAGGCTGTCAGCTTTGAAGGTCCGCAGAGTTTTTACACACTTTGTCCAGCTCAGTCCTTGAAATCAAATGATTTTCATGACAGAAGGCGCAGGGTCAAGTATTGCTTTACACTCAGGTTCCAACATCTGATTTATTTGAACTGCAACTTCATTTGATTCTGGCTCATTTATTCACATTAAGATTCAAGTGTTGTAGTGAATGTGGCTCCTGCAAGCAAAGACATGAAAAGCAGCACAGATGAAGGGAGAGGAGCCATAGAGAGAGTTGTATACATTCACCACCTACCTGCACCCACTGCGTTTGATCCAAACCCCACGCCTTTGAAGTGTGTATGCCTTTGTGCCGGGCCAAATAGGGATGTGTGAAAAACCTTGCATGCAAGTGATGTCATCATTTGCACACAGGCACACACCACAAATGTGTGTATGCACTTGTATCAACACACAGTCGCACCCACACACAAGGGAACCTAAATGGGAAAATGTTTCTATCACCCTCAGATATTTGCCTTCAAAACCGTACCTGGTTTTCTTTTCTGACTGTGGACTATCAACAGTGTAAATGTTAATTCTATCAGATTAAACTTTTCATGCTGGGAAAAGAAGAAAAAATAGTCTCTCCAAAATAGTTAGACTTTTTAAAAATATTTCATATTTTCAGCTTAACATTGAATCACATGAGTTCTTGTATGTGAAAGCAGTCACTGATAGTGATGACCCCGCAGAGGATTATCACCTGAGCTCTAAGGAGCATTATAGTGTCTTTCAAACCAGTGTTACATTTTCTGACCCAAAGCTTTACTTGGTTCAGTGAAACTGCTCTCATAGTGCTGTTGTCGGCAGCAGCAGGCAGCTGTTTTCAGGAAAAAAGCTCTACAAACCCACTGTACTCTACCTGTCCAGCGCCACATGGCAGACACACAAAGTTAACAACTGGCATGTGGAGCATTTGGCTGCTAAAGAGCCAGATATTTCATCAGCTGGCCAATTCCAAATGAATGCTGATGTCGCTCTGTAGCTGCTGGATGTGTAATTAGCAAACTGTTTGCTAACAACCTCATCGTATCAACTTTATAAAGTGATGATATGACAGTTTTGTGTTCATGGCTTGTTTCTGCTGCCCCCAGGTGACTAAAAAACAATAATTATTGATATGTAGTAGATCTACACTATATGGCCAAAAGTCAGTGGACACTTGACCATCACATCTATGTATGAGTTTGTTGGCCATCCCATTCTAAAGCCACAGGCTTTAGTCAATGTGGAGTCAGACCCCCCCTTTCAAGCTATAACTCACCTGGCAAGGCTTTGTGCCCCCTCAGCCAAAAGAGCATTTGTCATGTCAGGCTCTGATGTTGGCCTACCTCACAATCAGTATTCTAATTCCTCCCAAAGGGGCTCAGTGGGGTTGAGGTCAGAGCTCTCTGCAGGTCAGACGAGTTCTTCCACACAAAACATGTTTAGCCAGGTCTTTATGGAGTGTCCTTTGTGCACGTGGGCCCAGTCGTTGTACAGCGGCAATGGGCCTTCTCCAATCTGTTGCCACAAAGTTGGAGGCATGCAACTGAAAATGTTGTATCCTATAGCATTAAGAAGACGTTTCACTTGAACTACATCAGTTTGTATGCTGATGTTGCTTCCAGAGGCAGTCTGGAACTCTGTTGTGAGTGATGCAGCAGATTATAGGCAATGTTTACGCTCTATGTGCTTCAGCTGTCAGCTTTGTGGCTGAGCTGTTCTTGCTCCTATGCACTTTCACTTCACAACAATAGCCCTTACAATTGACTGGGCAGATCTAGAAAGGAAGAAATTTTCTGAATGGACTGGTGGCAAAGGTGGCATCCTATGACAGGGCCATGTTTAAAGTCACTGAGTTCTTTATGACCCATTCTTTTTTTATGCACCTGTTAACAATGGGTATGGCTGAAACACCTGAATACAGCTGTTAGTAGGTGAGTCCATTGACCTGTGGCCATACAGTGAATCTACAGTTGAAACAACAAAAAATAAAGCCAAAAAGAGATGTTCATTTCCAAGAGAATAAAAGAACTCAAGACAAGAAAATACAACCAAATGACTCTGTAAGTCTTATGTGAAAGAACTGCTGCTATTACTGTTGATCCCACTAAGATTTAACACCTCAGACTGCAGCTCTGTACAGCTTTAGTCACTTTTATCCTCCTGTTTTATTGCGTGATATGGTATGAGCTGATACAAAAAAGACGGTTAAACACCTATCAAATTGAAGAGAGCCATTCAATGTATGTATTAAGTATTGCACAACAGATTATCTACTCTAATACCAAGTACAAATAAAGACGAAGAATATAAAAAACCACAGAAGATAAATTCTCACATGACAGGTTTATGCTCAGGTGAAACCTTTGTGGTACATGTACCCTACATATAATATTCCATCAATAACAGAGGTAATTATGCATTAAACAGTCTGGCTTTAAAGCAAAGCAAGGATGAAACAACTTTATAAGTAATGAGCAGACCTTCTGCGGAGGCTAAACAATCACAAATCACAGACAGTCAAGAGGTGATTTGACTTACTATTAGTTGTAAAATTGGGCAAATCCCCTATCTATTCAAAACACAATGGTCCTTGTCCATTTTGTGGGGTCAACATGCACACAAGGCACATTGTTTTTACAGCACTCCTGTATAGCCACAACTTATGTACAGTATGTTCATATATACAACCACAGCAGCCATTTACTAGAGATAGAGAGAGAGAGAGAGAGAGAGAGAGAGAGAGAGAGAGAGAGAGAGAGAGAGAGAGAGAGAACTTACCCTATTTGAAGTGGAAGACCTTTTGTCCTTCATAGCAGAGAAAATGGTCAATAACTGAGTCATATAATTTCCCAGTGGACTTCCGGCACACAGGACTAATATTTTGGCTAAGTGGCCATATCTCTCCTGTGCACACATGTTCAGACTTACTCCTTCTCCTCGACTTGGGTGCAGGTCCGGTTTTTAAGTAGTTTCACCTTCTATGAGTTTTGATTTTCAGTCAGTGTCGCTGCTGCTAGTCTTTCAAAAATATGATAGCTGATATCACGAGCAATGACCTAGTTGTGTAATTTCAACATTTTCTACCATTTAGTTTAGCAGTGCTATGAAGTGACCACATCTGCATGATAATATCAAGGGATTATTTACAAGGTTAACATGATTATCTCAGGAGCAGTGCGACAGTGTATACACAATATTTTTATCCACACAAGCTGACTGATGATGAGTATATTGTAATTCAGACCGGCTGTTTCACTGATCAGAAAAAATACACTGTTTTCTAGTAACAAACATGTAAAACCTTTTAAAATAAAATAACAGTAGCTTTAACAATAGGTGAAGTCTGTCTTCCCCTGTGTTCTGTGAAAAAAGCAGCTGGCAGGTGGATTGGTAATGCTCTGTGTCAGTGAGCAGCTTTAGGTTCCTGTAATGGAAAAAATAGTGCTTTATAAAGTGTTTGTTTAATAACTGACACTTTCATAGTGACTGATCTTTGCTATAAATTACGAAAATACAAATACGCTTGGTGGGTTATAAAGAAATTAAAAAGATTTAAGGGGTTTTATTCCCCACTACATCCCCGTCTGTGACCAGCTGTTACTGAATAAATCAATATGAAGCCGGCTGAATTCCAATTAGCAGATCTACATTTCCAAAATATGATGCTATTTGTTTTACAGACTAAAGAAAGTTTCACTCAGAAAGAGCAAAAATAAGAAAAAAAGAAAAAAAAAAAGGACCAATATAATTTGATTTCTCTTCTTGTGAAATGTTGACAATCAGAAGCTTCCTGGTT
Organism: Chaetodon trifasciatus; assembly: GCA_037975065.1. Taxonomy (NCBI): domain Eukaryota; kingdom Metazoa; phylum Chordata; class Actinopteri; order Chaetodontiformes; family Chaetodontidae; genus Chaetodon; species Chaetodon trifasciatus. The sequence goes on along the minus strand of JBBMOE010000001.1, from coordinate 10,012,178 downwards.
TTGATCTCTTTTGATCCAAAGCCCCCATTGGTCTGAATCATTAGAAATGTGTTTTGCATGATTCATTGCTTGTGCAAACATATACGAACGTTTTATGCAAAAGCATTTGACTGTAAAAAAAGCAATTTAATCGTAACTCCCTTGGTGGAAAGCTTCCCATTGTGCACTTAACTGTCAGATGACAGAGTGAGGGAGGAAAAACAACAAGTGAGGAGATGAGCTATGAAGAAGAACAGGAAACAAGAGGAGAGGAGGAGCTGTCAGTTGCACTCTGGCTTCTTAGGGTTTAATATCTCTTTCTCATGCACACATCTAAACCTCCTCCTCATCTGCTGTCAGTGAATGCCAGCTAGATGTCACTTTAACTCTGGATTTCCAGCTCATGACAGAGGTACTGAAGGTCAAATCACTAACAGTGAGCTCACTTTAATGTGACTGAACATAAACCCCAGATAGTCTTAAAATATACTCCACAGCCGCGTCATTTCAGGGGATTGATCACGTTCATCAGTATCTGCTGCACATCCTTTTATTCATTATGTATAATATAGTGGAAGATAAGCTTCATGAAAATTTACTCCTGCTTGACATTGTAGTATAAATAGAAAGTGTAGGTGAGATATGGCAGAAGTGAGGCACTACACTTTGTCAAGTAATGAATAATACAGTAGAGTGGAAATCAAACTAGAAACATGTTTAAATATTTGGACGTTTTTATACTCTTTCTGTGTGTTCTGGGCTTCTGAGCCCTGTAATGTTTGTACAAAATAGATAACTAAAGGCACCAAATCCTGAGAGGATATCACTGTAAACGACCCTTTAAGTTTATTCCAACTTGGGTCTAATTTATAACTTTGACTCCCGATGTTAGTGCTACGTTTTTGTGCCGCTCAAAAAAGGAGGCAATCAGGGTGAATGGTTGCTGTCCAAAGTGCAGGGCTTTGATCTAGAGAGCATGGTTCAAGATTTTTGGTTAAGGTTAGGGACAGATTTTAGTTTTGGTTACATTTTCAAAACTCAAACTCATACTTTGTGTCACTTTTGACTTTTTAACCCACCTTCACAGCTGCTGCGAGCCCCTAAAAATCACCATAAACTATGTTAGAACTATCATCTAAGTTGTTATGAGTGGACATTGTATTACAAGAGTGGATAATGGATTGAAAACACATTAAAAATGAGTTGTTAATAAATGTTTTGCAGATGTGCTTGGTATGAACATTTTGCAATTTTGCAGAATGTTCATTAAAAGCATTTCCTCATAATGTTAATAGAAGATGTAATCTCTTAAATGCATTTGGTGTTGCAAATTAGCATTATATAAACAGAATTTCTCAGAAACATTTTCATAGTTTTGACTATCATTTCTACTGGAAATAAGATGGTACCCACCAAATTAATTGTTGAGATCAGAAAAGGCAGAAAAAAGGACAAAGCAAGAAATATGAACAGTTGTTTAGAAGGAGAATAGAAATAGAAGAAAATAGAAGAATATGAAGGAGCATAGTAAGATTATCGCTTAAACTGTACATTGTAAACATCCATCACAGTTAAAAGACTTCCTGGTTGAACTTACTGTAATTACCACAGCAGTTTTTCTGTAAAATGAAGGATTACAGCTATTTTGGGTTTTACAAAGAAAGTCACCAACTTGCTAGTCCACCTTTGCAGACTTGGGGCTCTATTTTCGATTCCGCCAATGGTGCGGCGGAAAGTCAGGTCTGCTGTGCCGATGGGGCGTGGTGGCACAGACTTTGGTATTGTCGTGCACTGCGCTGCCGGCGCAACTACTCCCCCTTCTCATCTCAGTCCCACACAGCGGTGCAACTCAGAAGGAGGGAGGGGAGAAGGTGCCCTTGATATAAAACAACTCACATTGTATTTCATAAACAAAATAGACATCTTGCATACCTATAAAGGAAGAAGAGGGCCAGTTCAGGATTGGTTTTAAACAACACAATTCTCTCCACCTGTTGAACAACCGACCAAGGTCAGTGGTGTGGTGTTTTCACCAGTGCACTGTCAATGTGGCCTTTAAACTTTTTTTTTTGTTCTTCAGTCAACTGATCTGGCCCCTCTATCAGCCATAACCACCAAATAAATCATCAAAAATAAAATTCTCTGAAGAAAAATCTCTTCCCGCTTTCTTAATTGGCTAATGTACTGTGAAACTTTGCCTGGGAAGGTAGACATAGGCTCTACCGGTCTGTATACTATATAGAAATAGCCAACACATGGTCTTGTTTGCTTAGGTAGCTCATAGAGGCATGACTATTAATGGACCAGTGTTTAGAATTTAGTGGCATCTAGTGGTGAGGTTGCATATTGCAAGCATAATTCAGTATATGACATTTCTGCCAACAGATCCCCCTAAATCTTACACACCGGACCGTTAAATTGAGACTGATAATCAGTTGAAAAACTCCCTGTAGCTGCTTTAAAGATGTTAATGAGATCTGTCATGTTATTTAGAGGATCCATCTCCTCACTACGCATTCTCCCCCATTATCCAGCTTTCCTCTATTTGACCATCCAATAAAGCAACAGCAAGATTTCTTCACATTCTTAGTTGCTGCATCGACTTCAGTTCTTTAATTTTCAGCAGTTTCAGTTTCATTGCAGCTTTGTCTTTTAGTTAGATCAAAGAACGGCAACTGAGTCGTGTTATAAGAATTATTCCTGTTGAGTGAGAATATCACATAATTCTGATCATACCCATAAGCCAATTTTTATCGCTCCAGTCATTTATTAACTCACAATGATGCATTGATCTCTGATTTGGGCCTATTATGACCGATGACAAAATGAAACTAATAATGGATTTTTGATTTAGACTAGAAGCTCACTGAGGGCAAGCAGTATATCTGACATGACAGGGAGATATCTGTATTCATCTGTGTGTGTGTGTGTGTGTGTGTGTGTGTGTGTGTGTGTGTGTGTGTGTGTGTGTGTGTGTACACGCATGTGTGTGTATGTCCCCTTTCTGGTTTGGAGTGGGTGAGTGAGTGTGTTTGTGAATAAGGTCACATTTTGTGAAATATCAGAAAAGCAATATTCCTTCAAGTTCAGTGGTATGTGTTGAGGAGCAGAAGACCACAGCAGGCAGAAAGGGACTGTGGGATGTGGCATTGATAGTCGTCTGTTGTTCACTTGAACTACATGCATTGCTGCTGGCCTGTGTGTGTGTGTGAATTTTTGCAGTGCATTGTGTCCATGCTGTACTTGTGGTATCTGAGCATTCTCCAGGGTGACCCGTGGCTTCGAGGCCATTACTTTGCTGGCCCCCTGACAGCTGCTTTGTCAATGTGAACGGATTTTAAGCATTTAACTGACAGTCTTTAACATGGTCATCCACATTATGAGTATGAATTTGCAGATGGCAAGAAGAGTTTACTACTGCAGTTATAATCATTAACTAGATGTAATTTGATATGTATCATTTGATCTGTGTGATGTATGATCACTGCAGTGCATGTGCCCCTTTGTAAATTGTTCAGTGTTGCTTTCTATATGCTAAATATACATAGGCATGGATTCATCCAATCAAAAATGATTTTGGGTGATGAGCTAACCTCAGCTGTCATATAAAGCTGCTCTTGGCTGTTAGTGGTGTTGCAGCTAGCAGAGCAAAGCCACAGCAGGAGGTTTGTATTTGGACTTCAGTTGGCAAAAACATTAACATTTTCAAAGAATTTGGTTGGGGTATTCATTTCTCCCTCATCCTCACCCTCTTGATTTAACAGCTTGGTGAGGAAGGTGTGGGTGGAGGCCAACGGTCATATAGCTCCTCATGTCTTTACAGCTCTGTATCATGCTGTATTTGGAAGGCATGCTCACTTAAGAGTGATGCAGTCACATGTTAAAGGGTAACTGCACTCCCTGCTAGAGCCGTCCATCCCAGCATCTTTAAAAAATGCAGCAGAGAAGTGATGGATATGGAGTTCCTGGATTGTGTTTCATTGTCTCACTGGTACCTTTAACAACACACCCCCACCAACATGGCTGCTTTTGGTCTGAATCCCTGCTAATTCACCAGTCTCCCACACAAAATTTAGATCTGTTGTGATTAAAAAAGGGCACACTACTTCTGCTGACACTGAGAGTTGGACATGAATCATGTGTTGCAAAGTTGGCCAATATTAACATAATTTCCAGGGATACTGGGCTGGTACTTTCACAGTGCCAGTTTAAAAAAGAGAAAGTTTTATGTTATTATGGAGATGAACCTGAGAAGAAGTGATTACAAATAACTGCAGTGAGATGTCATCACTATATATGTTGTAACTTGCAGCAATGTGACTTTTTAGAAAAAGATAACATGTTAATCTATTGTAAAGATGAACCAACACAACTTGTAAAGGCTGCACTTTATCTTGGAAACAAGACCCCAGAGCATCTTCTCTGGTTTGCTCAGAGATGTCAATCACACTGTTATGCCCCTGAGTGCCAGCTGAGCATCCAGTAATTCACAGAAAGACTTTGTTGAGTGCAAATGTCTTATAAGGATACTGTATATTTTCTCCTGCATTATTTCCTGAACATATCTGATGGTTACATTCATCACCCACATAATATTCCAGTTATTTCCAGCCTATGTCTTATTTTCTAAAATTTTGCCATTGCAGTGATTGATTGCATTCAAAATGCACCCACGTTACTGGACAGGTTCTCAAACGTCTCAGCTGAAGGCTGTGCTGCTTTTCAGTACGCACAAACAACACAGTACAAACCTAAAAGGCAAAAAGGTAGAAACAAGAGACAAATTGTTTTTTGTCTTTGTTCCTCTCACTGGTTTCAAATGGGCTGTGTTGGAAAAGCAAGACTATGTAATGTTAAGAAATATACCTACAATTAAAAAAAAAAAGGCTTCCGGGGCTTTAAGTTTTAATCTCTAAAGACATCAAATCACATATTTTTTTTCTTTTTAGTCCATATAGCTCTGAAGACAAAACCAAACCAAACCAAACCAAATTTTCTGTTTTCTCAGATTGTGACAGGCATGTTAAAGGGATAGTTTGGATCATATGAAGGTGGGTTGTTTGAGGTGCTTATCAGCAGTCAGTGCATTACTTACAGGAGATGATTTCAGTGAATCGTCACTATGCCCTTAAAACACTAAAGTCTCACATTGAAACAAACAAACTAATAGATCGAGGGGGTGGTAGACCGCTAACTCCTGTGTTTTGCAAGGTAAAATTATTGTTTTTGTCAAAGTTATTAGCTTTAAAATACTTTGCTGGGACAGAATTAGTGTTAAAAAGGTCAAACGTTAATATTTTTGCAGCTCTTATAACTGCAACTGTTCTCTCTTCAATACAACCTTACAGTTATCGGTCCAGCCGCTGTGCCACCTGAGCTGCAGCTGCCCCGTTTTAACTGCTTTACATTTGTTGGCCCCTTTTGCATCTGTGCTGCCCCTTGAAAATGATCCACAAAAGTGATAATTCTTTTAGTGTTATTTTCAAATGTTATTCGGCCTTGTTTTCAGCTGTGCTTTTGAAATTTTCTGGTGCTGCTTAGCAACAGGCACACACCTGCTGCTTCTTTCAGCTTTCCAACTGATGAGCCGAGGCTTTTTACAGCCCGAATACTGCGGGCCTTCCCACACATGCTAAATGCCACACATCTAATCATAACAGCTTTGGTAGCTCTTTCATGCTGATAAAGAGCATTTAACCATAGCTAAGATTTATTAGCTGCAGTTGTGAGTTTTGCATGAAAAACTGTGCTACTATCTAGTTTCAAACTATCTTGCTGGGAGAAAACTGGTCTTTGAAATGGACAAACCCTGAAATTTCCACTTTTTGATAACCCCTTTATGCGTCACTCACTTCCGCAGAGATATAAAGGTACTGGAGGTAATTCTGGCTGGCCAGTTGAACAGGGACGAACTTTCCTCGAGTCTAACTACTCTGGCTCTGCAGCCAACTCAGCATCATGGACAAAACATTGGCTGCTTGAGAGGACTTCAAAGAGTGGGACGTCTCTACAAAGCAACGATGTAAGCTTCAGAAGCAGCTACAAACAAGAGCACTGATGGCCACCAGCCACAGAGTGCCTTTTGATGAGATGTGAGTATGTGATGGGATAGGGTCAATCATTCTGTACAAAATGAGGGCTGTAATGTTGAATGAAGGTGCACTCTTAAAAATTAGCTTTCAAAAAGGGTTAATCAAACCAGACAACCCAGTTATTTGGCTGACAGTCACTCTGCTGCTTTGGATCATGAAATGAATGACATTATTTTGTGATTTAAGAACACAGAGACACTAAATTACATATATATATATATATA